>SEYY01018372.1:25000-52500 GCA_009176605.1 Armadillidium nasatum
ATTTCGAATGATTGCTTTTTTTCTTTTCTTATTGTAAGATGCCTATTGGATTTCACTTGATATCGAGGATGTAAATTTGAGTGTGGTACCTTAATGCTGATTCAGGTTTTAATTGTGTCCATATTAAGTACACCTCAACTGTTTTCAGTTTGAACCATTTTTTTTTTTTTTTTTTTTTTTTTTTTTTTTTTTTTTTTTTTGCCTCGTGTAACATATTTTTCATTAGAGTTGCAGAAAGAAGTAAATAATATTCCGTACTTTATAAGTTGCTGAAAGGTTATATATATATATATATATATATATATATATTATAATATATATATATATATATATATATATATAATATATATATACTAATATATATATATAGTATATATATATATAATAAATATTAATTAATTATAAAAATATATAAAAAAAAAAAAACTGTCAGACTCCAAATTAGACATGACTTTTTAAAAAAAAAACTACGAAACGTAGTGAAAAATAAATTACATTTTTAGAACCCTTGTCGAATTTAGTTAGGAAAAGTGTTAAATATTTGCAAAAAAATAAATAAGAAAAATTAATAAAAATGATTTTGTACGACAACTGATGACGTAACAAACAACTGATGACGTAACAAAACTTAAAATTGGTGTTTTGATGATCGTATGTCTTCGGGGGGCTCTGCCCCCCCTCCGTACCCCCGACCGTGAGTGATGATGATACTATAAACTACTTTTCCTGTAGCGCTTTGTGGGTATTTTCCATTTTTCCCAATTTCGAGAAAATTGAAAAGAAACGTACCTTGCCAGGCGTACGATGCTCTCCACAGATAAAATAAGTAAACTTTACTTAATTAAACTTAATATTATTATAAGATTTTTTTTTATTTCCCAATTTTTTCCCTACCTGAAAGTCGACAAGGATTCCAAAAATGAAATTAATTTTCACTACGTTTCGTAGTTTTTTTTTAAAAGTCATGTCTAATCTGGAGTCTGGCCATATATATATATATATATATATATATTATAATAATATATTATATAATAAATATATATATAATATATATATATATAATATATATATAGATATATATATATATATATATAGTATATTTTTTTTTTATTTATTTTACCATTCACAATTCCCACTCTCGTGGGGTGGTCCCGTCACAGTCTCAGTTCGCTCACACACACATCCACTCTCTATCTCCCCTCCCCCCTCACCACTGCCCTCCATCTCACTGTCTGCCCTCCGCGACTCTCCTACCTTCGTCTACATTCAAACCTCTCCCCCCCAATGATCTCCCTGACCCATCCATCCACGTCCACCTTCGGCCTTCCCCTCCCCCTTCCTCCCTCTTTCTCGGATCTTATCACTCTACCCACCATCCTATTCTTATCCATTCTACTCATATGCCCAAACCATCTTAATACACCCTCTTCCGCTCTACGCACTATTCCCTTCTTCCATCCACACATCTCATTCTTTCGTTTCTGATTCTATCTACCCTCCTTTAACCCACAAATAGCCCTCAATCCTTTCATCTCAAAAACTTCTAATCTTTTCCTAATCTGAGCATTCATCCCCCATGTCTCACACCCATACATTGCAGATGGTAGACACATACTCTCAAGCATTCTTACCATAATTTCCTTTGATATTCGTCCCTTCTTCCAAACTTCTCTGTCCCCCATCACTTTCATTCCCTCAGTCACTCTATTCTTTATTTCTCCTTCCATCCCTCCTTTTCCTCTAACATTCCCAGATATTTAAACTGTTCTACCTCCTCAAATTTCACTCAACTCCCCACTCGACACCCTTCCCATTCCTCCGCTCTGCTGCCTCATCCCTGCTCCCCAATCCCTCTCACGTGGGTACTCTTGTGAAGTTTACCCTTAATCCTTCGAGCACATTTCCTAAAACAAAACTCCTTCACCAAACATTTCTCATTTCTCCCCAGACTCCCGGCAACTAAACACCGTATCATCCACAAACCAACAATAGCCCTGGCCTCCATTCATCTTCTCCACTTCTCAACCTAATACCCTTCCATTCTCTCTCCATTTCCCTAATTGCACCATCCATCAACAGGTTAAGTAACCAAGTGGGCAGTTACACATCCCTGTCTCAACCTTATTCCAACGTTAAACCAATCAGACTGTTCCCTCCTTACCCTCACCCTTGTTCTACAGTTCTCATAAAGTGATTTAATTGCATTCAATAATCTACCTCTCACTCCTCCCTCCCTGAGAACCTCAAACAATATTATATATATTATATATATATAGAATATAATAATATACATATATATATAATATATATATATATATATATATAAAATATAAATATATATAATATATATATATATAATATAAAGAAAGATATGGAAATCCATGTCTGCCATGCATTTAAAGTAAATATAAAATAAAATTAATTTCTGTAAAATAATGTTTTCCCTTCATCTTATTGAGTCAATAATGAGTTATTCTTAATGTTTTTTTTCATTTTTCTATGTATTTTGGTAACTTAGAAAAGACGAAAAAATATCATTTCATTTCCTACAAAACTGTTATATAAAGGAAATTACATTAAACAAAAAATAACTTATTTAAACTGAAAATGTCCTACAGATATTGTATTTATTCATTGTCATGATAAAATCTATTTTTAATTATATATATATATATATTATATATATATATATATATATATATATATATATATATATATATATATATATATAATATATATATATATATATATATATAATAATATATATATATATATATATACTTTTCCAGTATTAAAAGACATTTTAAATATGAGCAAATATTCGGTTGTGAATAACTCTTTGAGAAATTTTGATGAATTGCAGCATTCCACAAGGCAGCATGCTAAGGTATTATTATTATTATTATTTTATTATTATTATTATTATCATTATCATTATTATTATTATTAAATTTAGAAATGTACGATTCATTAGAATTCATAATTAAAGATTTAAAAAATGTTTTTGTTAGGAATTCAAATCACTGTGTGTCACCTTTGAAGCATAGTTGTATAGGTGAAGGAAATTGTTACTATTACTACTACTATTACTCTGACGTTCTTTCATAATCAATTTAAGGGAAATTTTCTGAAATGTAGAAAAAGGTATGGAGAGAACGGAACCGTGGAGATCGTGGAAAAAAACTTAGGAAAGGTACGAGGATAACAGAACCGTGGAAGACACCATCTATAATAGGAATGATTAAGAGGCGACTCCATCAAAAATGATTGAAGGCGAACAATTTGAAAGATATATAAATAATGAAGAGTAAGGAAAGCGAATAAGGTAAGACCATAAAGAAAGGACTTAACGATCAGTAGCTGCATATATCAATAACGTCATATCTTCGTGTGTCAATAGCAATGGATATTACACAGACACCCGCAGGACTCCAGGTTGCTCCTATCGGAGATTTGTATGATTTAGATAGAAAGATATCGATAATTGAACTTTAAACCAAACTGATAATTAGAAAGAATTAAATGAAACTTTAGGTGATAAAAGATTTAAAAATCAGTTATATTCTAGGTTGATAGTGAAAAGGAAGACCACCCTTCGTCAGGAGTGGAAGGATTTTAGGAAATGTTTTACCATATCTTCAAGGTAGGATAGGTTTTAATATTTATGAATGCAAAGATAAACTGGAAAGTGGATGGCATCTCACTAGCTCATACTTTAAAAAAAGAAAAAGAAAAAAAAAGAGTTCGTCCAGTTACTCAGGCTTCCCAATACTCCTAAATCTGATCATCAAGAAAGGATCTTCAAAACCAGTAATAAAGAAGTTGGAGAAAGATCGCCGGAATAATCAAAGGTGAGAGTATATCAGAAAACGCTGAGAAATTGCAGTTTTCAGTAGGTTTTATCTACTTGAACCCTCTGTATATAAATATATATATATATATATATATATATATATATATATATATATAATATATGTATATATATATATATATATATATATATATATATATATATATATATATATATATATATATATATATATATATATATATATATATATATATATATATATATATATATATATATATATACCCCATTTTACATAAGAGAGTAAATAATAAAATTAAGAATCGTACGTCACAATAATTAGATCTAGTAATGAAAGCGCTAATCTGGCAACTTTGACCTCCCGGAACTGACTGAAAATGTTAATTAAAAACGCTGACAAGAGGAAGTCTTTAGTTCTTTTCATTTTTTTTTTTTTTTTTTTTTTAAATATAAAAGGCATTTTGATGGATCAGCACAATATTGCTTCTTTAAGATATATTTATATATATATATATATATATATATATATATATATATATATAATATATATATATATATATATATATATATATATATATATATATATATATATATATATATATATATATATATATATATATATAGACTGTGAATGCCTTTATCAAAACAATCAAGTATTTGTTTCATATTTCAAATGCTCCTGACTTCTGCCGACATTGTTTTTTCATTCGCTACGGAAGCAACAGAGAGCGGACGGTGGTTTCTAAAGAAGCAGATTTTGATTTAATTATGGTGCTTCCTCCCCCATTTAGTTTGGACACACTTTACGTAAGTAAATGGGGAAAATATATTTTCTAAGACACTACCAGCACTTTTAATTTTCCTCTAATATATATATATATATATATAATAACATTGATCTAACGTTGCTGTATAAAGCTTATTTTAAACATAATCTTAATTTTTAGCCAACAAAGTTCGAAGAAGGGGTTTTTATGCTAAATGCCAAGAACAATTTTATTATTGACCCAAAAATTGATAAATATTTCACAAATGAAAATCAGAGGAAATTGAAGGCTCTTGTGCTTCGTACAGATATATTTGATTAGTAAGTATTATTTTTACTTGGATTTTATTTTTACAGTAATTCATTCAAATACTATTGTCTCTATTGCTATTCTTTATTTTAAGTTAATAGACTCAAGCCTAAATTATTGTACTCGTTAAAAAAAATAAAATTTCTTAACTGAAGAAAGTATTTATAATTTAGTATATTTTTTTTTTATTTAGCAAATTTTATTCGCACTCTTTGTGGTACTTTACAAATTATACAAACTCTTGTTTCATAATCTCTTCCACTTCTTCTTTCTTTTAACATCCCTTCTGTTTTACTCTCTGATAAAGTTACTCATTTGCTGAAACATTTTCTCTTACTAATCAAGCTTTAACAATAATTCAGGAACTATAACCCCACCAAACCCCACCCCTCTAAATAATTTATTCCTAATATCGTAATTTAATTGGATTAAGAGTTTTTATTTATGGAGTGAAGGTTATAAAATTATATTAAATTAAAATTACAATAAAGAATGACAAAAAAAAAATGTTTATTTTGAAAATTTCTTTGATTGTTCAACAGTTAGGTTTAAGTTCATATATAGTTAAGGTATTGTTCAATATATTTTTTAGCATATATATATATATATATATATATATATATATATATATATATATATATATATATATATATATATATATATATATATATATATATATATATATACACAATGGTTTTATAGCATAGTTATGTGTTTGGAAAAGCTGAAGAAAATTTGGGATGGTTGGACTATTTCCACTCAAAAGTCATTAACAAATTTAAAAATTAGATTCGACAATCAAAGAGGAAGAGCTCTTACAATTGATGTAATTCCACAAATTGGAGGTAAAATCTTTGTAATTTTCTGTCTTGCTAATTTTTATATATAATTCTTATTTCCTATTAGACGTTTGTCTGAAGAAATTATACTATGATTCGGTGTATCTTAGAAAATTTCTTGCTCATTGTTTTTCGTTTATTTAGATTTTATTTTGTTCATCAATTATGTAAATCTGTTTTGAATTTGTTTTGGATTTATTTATAGATTATTTGTTTATTATTCATTACAAATAGTCAATGTAGTACTCTATAGTTGTTTAAAGTGTTTGTTTAGATTAGGTTTTAGTATCTGTTATTTATCAATTGTAAAAGTGTGATAAAAGTTTCTTGAAATTTATGGATAGTTTTGTTTGTTTTAGATTTATTACAAGTATTAGTTTGATTTTATTTTTATACCTTTCAAGTGGTATCAATCTTTAGTTGTGGTGATTACATTAGTTGATATCTCTTGTGATAATATTCGAATAAAGGTACTATTTGCAAAATATATTTAAATCTTTTATATGTACTCTTAATGTATTTACAGCTAACCTCGAGTGCGATAAAATTCCTGGTTGTGTCAGTCAGGACAGCTTCCACCCTGTTCTGCAGTCCTACGTTAATGAACACAACTTCAGTGCCTTTTACGTTCTTGGCTTTCCTCCTCATGTTAAAGATTCACGAATGAAACATTTGTTGCTACAAACCAATTTCGGTCTTCTCGAGTTGAGTGGAATTGAATGTTCAGGTAAATTTATCTAATTTATGACCTTGAATGAATCTTAAATTTTAAAAGCCTCTATCTTCAATTAAATCACAAATGTTTAAGCCTCTTTCTTCAATTGAATGGTAAATTTTAAAGCCTCTCATATTGAATTGTAAATTTTAAGTCTCGTTCTTCAATTAAATCGTAAACTTTAAATCCTCTCTCTTCAATTTAGTCAGAAATTTTAGTCTGTTTTATATTGAATCGTAAATTTTAAAAGCCTCTTGTTTCAATTAAATTATAAATTTTAAAGCGCCTCTATCATTGAATCGTAAATTTTGAAACCAGGTTTTCGACATAAATTTTAGCATCCATAGTAGAGTAAGTTCATTTATTTAGCATTTATTTAAACCTCCTTTCCTACCAATTCTTACTCCTTTTTTTCCTTAGAGTAGGTTAAAGTTACGTACTACAATTTGACCAGAGTTATCTAACCAAGTTTCAATTCTTACCCATAGAATATTTTTATCAAAATTCCATAAAAGAACAATTTTACTTTAAATTTAATAAAGAAACTATTGTAATAGATACTGAGTATCTATTTTAATAGATTTAATAGATAATCTATATTTTAGAAAATGTGAGGAACACAGTGCGGATGTGCAAAGGAATATCCATTAAAACGAGGATGAGAGAAATAGGATTGTCAACATTTCATATTAAAAGAATGGCTCTCCTTTATTTGGATGAAATAATCGACCTAGATCCTTGTAAGTGTTTTCGAAATATCGATAGAGTATGTAAATATCCTTTTATCCTATTTATAATTAAATACCTTTTATATACTCTTAATTTAATGTATTTAAAGCTAACCTTTAGTCTAATCTTTTATGTTTTCTTTAAACTTTTCATATCGATATAAACCTTGCATTGATTTTTGATCAGTTTTAAATTTATTTGATAAATTGAAATAATATTGATATAAATGGTGTATTGATTTCTTATTCTTATAAATTTCTTAAAATATATTTATATAGTATGTAAAACCCATTTTTTTTTTATAGAAAATATCACTATGTATCGATTATTAATCGATTTTTTTAAATATCTATGTATCGATTATGAATAGATTTTTAATCCATAATATATTGAAACTAAATATTTACGTAATGCATGAACTGCTTACCATTAGGAATTTGAAAATTTACTTCCTAACTCGGTCATATATATATATATATATATATATATATATATATATATATATATATATATATATATATATATATATATATATATATATATATATATATATATATATATATATATATATATATATATATATATATATATATAATTATATATATATATATATATATATATATATATATATATATATATATATATATATATATATATAATATATATATATATATATATATAATATATATATATATATATATATATATATATATATATATATATATAAAAATAAGATAATGAGTTGGGTATTTGCTAAGACGTATTAGTAATTTTCTCGCACATGGTTATCTACCAGACTATTTTTTACAAAATCATAATATGTTCTTTAAGGTTAGTGAAAGATTTTTATTATTATTATTATTATATATAATCATTTGTAACGTTTGTTTTTCCCCTTTCCCCGCCCTGAAAGAGGAGGGAGAAGTTTTTAACCCCCCACATGAAAATTAAATTAGTAGCTCCGCCTAAAAACTTGTCTATTTACTATTTTTCTGTTCCTTTTTGCTATACAATAAATTTATTTGCTCTGCACTCGAAAATTCTTTGTAAAAAAAAAAAAAAAAAAAAAAAAATCTATCGTAGCCTCTTTCATATTACCTTAGGCTAGCTTCACCGCACCTATTGTATTATGTATGTTAGGTTATTAATACCTCTATTACGCTTTGTAAGTACTATGTATGGTTATATTAGACCTTTTTTTTCCTACCCTCACCTCCCCCCCCCCTCCTCAAAACCATTTAAAGTTTGAAAGTAATTAAGTAATTATCAAGACTGTTAGTATTGACCGTTATAATTTTAAATTTGAACACCATGGCGCAAGCATTAATATATATATATATATATATATATATATATATATATATATATATATATATATATTATATATATATATATATATATATATATATATATATATATATATATATATATATATATATATATATATATATATATATATATATATATATATATATATATATATATATATAGTATATATATACTATATATGTATATATATACTAATATATAATCTCTACCTTAATCGGGGTAATTTACCCCCAGTCGCAGAAGGTTATATTAGATGAAATAGAGTCGTTTGTTTTTTCTGACAAAGTGGATTAAGAGTTAGATTTTTTTTTTGAGTTTGGCCAGCAAGCTAAGTTTTAGCTCAAGTTGTCAGATTATTCTAGCAACCTTGAGCACTCGTTGTCTTGTTTTCGATTCCATATAGCCAAACCATCACGAAAAAAAGAAATAAAATATTTAAGTTTTTTCTTGTTACATTGGAAGTTTCTAATTTAGGGAGACTGACTTTCTCATGAATTTAAAAACCCCTTTATCCTATCTTTATCCTTTATCTCTCTGTTTAATGCCTTATATTTATTCATAATCGCATGCCATAAACTGAATGTTTTTATGATGATATGATAATTCACTGTTTTTTTTTTTTAGGACGGAAGGAAGGCTTATGAACTCTCCGAAAAAATTCAGGCCGTCCTTTCATCTATTTACTCTGGGAGGAACTTTGCCCTCCTGCAGTGTTGATATTTTCTACAGTATCAGTTAAGGAAGACCAGGAGAGTTGTCAGTCTGATTTAATACTTTTATACTTTAATAAGAAAAAATTGTATTGGAAGTCTATAAAGAAAATGGTTCTTTTTAAACCAAAGAAATCGTGTATTTTCTTAACATTGGTAAATATGTAATTTTGTAATAAGATTTTTTTATTGTTATTAATAGAAATGTAAGTAAAATAGTTATTGGGAAGATAGTTGGTTTGTACGTGATTGAGAAAAACTATGAAGTGTTGGAACTCAGATAGGGTTGTCTCAGAGGTGGGTAACTTTTCATTGGTCATTGGGAGGAAAGTAAAAGCTATGGATGGAATAAAAATATCTTTAAAGAGAACGGGATAGGAAAGATAATTCCTTATTAACTGGTTTCAAAAGTATGTTGAACTAAGTTGATTACATTTTTAAAAGTCGAATATTGTCAGTGTAAAGAGGGAAATGAACAACGAACTAAAATGAGAAAGACATTTTAAAAAATAATGAACCAAGATTAACTAAGAAAGAAAGAAAGAATTGGGACCATCACTATCGCTGAAAAATTCTCGGAATAATTTTGAGGTATGAATGTATATGGAAATAAAATTGAATGAACTGCTTCTACCAATTTTGTAATAAATTCGAAACTTTGTGCTAAAATTGGAATTACTTTTGAGTAAATTGAATGCTAGTTTTGACTGCAAAGTGAAAGGTCCGGAGGGACTACATATTTCTGCACTATAGGTTTTCATTTTCTTCCAAACCACAATTTATGAGCAAAAAATGGGCAACGTGTAGAACAGTAGAGTGATTAAGCTTAATGGTGGTGATAAAAGGATTTGATAACCCTGTCCATGTTCTTGTAAACATATTAAAATAATTTAAAAATTTTATATTAAAATGGGAAAATAATTAAGCTGTTATATCACACACACACGAACACCATAAGAGGAAAGGATATGAATGTGTTTATAGGGAATAAAACCTATAAATTATACAGAAAAAGGATAACACCTTATTGTCTTCTGCATTCTTATTATTAATTATTATTGTCATAATAAAATTTATAGACTTTCCAAGATTGTTTATAATTTTCCAGATTTAATTTTTATTTACTGAATTTTTTTTTTTAAATTTCAGATTCCTTTGCGTTCGAAAATTTTATTATTTTTCAAAATGAAACCCTTTCCTTCTTTTTATCCCATTATTCTCTCTCTCTCTCTCTCTCTCTCTCTCTCTCTCTCTCTCTCTCTCTCTCTCTCTCTCTCTCTTCTCTCTCTCTCTCTCTCTCTCTCTCTCTCTCTCTCTCTCTCTCTCTCTCTCTCCTCTCTCTCTCTCTCTCTCTCTCTCTCTCTCTCTCTCTCTCTCTCTCTCTCTCTCTCTCTCTCTCTCTCTAGATTCATATTTGTACAGATATTGCAGTTCTTCAAAATAAGATGTTGCTTAAGTAAGAATCATCTTATCACCTTGAATAAGGTTATCAAAGAAACTTACGAAAAATAAATAACTTTTCTTTTTTAGTTTTTTTAAAAAAAAAAAAAAAAAAAAAAAAAAAAAAAAAAAAAACATTAAATCACCTTTAACAAAACTTCATCGATTTAAAAAACGTTGACAAAGTAAAGAGGATTTGAGAGTCCTGAAACTTTTTCTCATACTAATATAAAATATAAAATCCACTTTTTATACCCTTGAATCAAAGTCATAGAAGAAAGAATATTAGAATTCGGATTAGGGCCTGAAGAAGAATGTGATTGTGCTTGTTCATCTAATTTTATATTATATGATATAAATAATATAATAATAATAATATGCAGAACCCTATTGGGAGAGATAGAAATTCCTGTAGGTGTAACGTTTACGGATACATAAGTCAAACTTTATTAAACCCATTGGTTATTACTCTTATGAGATCATGATATTACCAATATATTTTCGACTATATACCGAAAAACTTGTGTCCTACGTAATTTTCCGCTGGTGGACATAGTCCCATAAAATCTACAACAAAACTTATGGGCATTTTTTTATGGGTGCTCCGTAAAGTTAGACGTCCATTTCCGATTGAACAGCTCAAATTTTATGAGCGTTTACTTAGACATTTGTCCATTTCAGACAGTATAGTTACATAAAGCAAGTATAACAGCCAGATGACCTACCTATCACTGGCCTCTTCTCACCAGGATTGACCAACTGCAGTTTGCACAGACCTATGAAAATTGGAAAGTGGAGTAATGTATTCTATACCTATGAGTCTCGGTTCGCACTACATGTATCAGTGAGATGAGACTTCTGTGAATGTGGAAACGTCCAGGAGAATGCTTTGCCCCTTGCAGCATTTCACCAGCGTCTCCTTTTGGAGGTATCCCTATGAAAGTGTGGGCTGGCATGAAGATTTGGGAGCTCACACTCGGTTGCATTTACTGGACAGAGATTTCTCAACAGCAGATATATATATGTATATGGAGGGTTCAGAATAAAAGTGAAAATATCCATATTTTTCACATTTTGAATTAACAGTGCCATGATAGAGTAAAAATGTATTTTTCTGCGTAATTATGAGTAAAGTCCACAGTTCAATGTTTATCTTCCAGGTGGCAGCAAGAACAATTAAAAAGTCTATGTTAATTAATGCAGCTAATGAACTTTGAGGTCCGTTTTCTCGAATTGAGTCTTCATGGATTTTGTTCTTTAACAATGAACCTTCCATATATGGACGACATTTTTTCAGAATTACATAGTGTTATTCGCGCATTTTATTAACGACGCATTCATATAACTCCATGATATTGTCAGATTTCGCACTGCAGGGGGGTCTATCCTAATCCCGAAGGGGTGAAATTTACTGCATGCCCATACCTGCAAAAGCCCGGCGTGAGTGAATGTAAAACATGTTGGGATACATTGGGAAGGAGTGTCGGAGACCGAGCATGTGCTCCGTCAACGTTCCGAGAGCTGGCGGGCGCGTTGATGGAAGAGGAGGACAATATCCTGCATGACATCATAACCTGGATCGTTTCATCAATGCCAGACTGTTGAAGGAAGTATAGAGGGCCAGAGGAGGTGCCACACACTATTAATTAGTTTTTTTTATTATTTTCAGTTTTGTTAATGTTACATTACAACAAAAAATTTCCATCTTCGCATGTTTTCTTCATGATTAATGTTGTTATTCCCAAATTAATAACACTTGCAAAACCATTCAGTAGGTAAATAATTTTACACAATAAATAACAATCTTACACGCAATACAATTACTTCGTGTCGTCATTTTGCTGTAAATACAAGGGATGAGTTAATTTTGTTCGGAGTTTATAATTTTTAAAGTATATTAAATGACGTGTTGGAAAAGGCATCCCGTTAATGTGGGAAAATAAGATACGAATCCACGACTATCCACACACCCACGCATATATATATATAAAAATATATTATTTAATATTCGAACCCTAGGTTGACCAATGCAATTTGAGAGTTAACACTTTATTTATCAGCACCAAATCATGCAAATATGCAAAAATTTACAAATTTAAAAATAATTCTAGAAACAAGCTTTCGCCCCTCCTTGGGGCCTCTTTCAGGTTTGACTGAAGCAACGATCTTCTTTTCGTAATTCCAGGATTTTTATGGTGGTAGTTGGTTGTTGCTTAACCTATTAAAGAATGGTGAGCGGAGCATGATAGAATTTTGTAGTTGATCAATCTTGTAGTCTCCTTCACTTTGGTTATAATTTGGTAAATTTTTAATACAGAAGGCTTCAGTTATTTTTCTTTTATTATAGTTGTTAATATGTGTGATGGTACAACTATCATTTAGATTAATAATATGGTTATTCTCTTGTCTATGTATGGTAAGGGCTGAGTTTTGGTTGTCTGTGTGGAGGTCATATTTATGCTGATATAATCGTCTATTGTAATCAGTGGTTTCACCTATATATTTTAGATTGCAACCCAAACATGGTATACTATAGATACACGGTGGGTTTGGGTTTGGGGCTTTTGGTGGTTTAAATACTTTTTTAAATATAATATTGTTGGATGGGACTAAGGATATATTTTTTGGTATTACTTTTTTTAATGGTTTTATGTTTATGTGTGGAATCGGTAAAAAGTTTTTATCTGTTGTGTGTTCATTTATTTTTATGGAATAGAATTTGGTTTTTGCTTTTCTAAATGATTTGTTGATTATGTGTATGGGATATTGTAACTGTTGTATCACAATTACTACAACTTCTAACAACTTATATAACAGATAATAACATCAATCTACAATATCCATTTCCATTATTAAAACAACTCATTCTGCTCATTCTTCAACATAACTTTTTCCAATTTCATCACACCTTCTATAAACAAAAAGAAGGATTGAGTATGGGCTCTCCGTTGTCACCAATACTCAGCAACCTATATATGGAACTAATAGAATTTTATTTCATCCTCCCCCATCCTCTTCTCACAGATTGCACCTGGCTACGCTATGTTGACGATGTCTTTGTGGCTATCCCCAATTCATCTGACCCCACACGCATCCTCAACCATATAAATAACATTCATCCTAATATTCAATTTACCTTGGAAAACCCCCCTCCCAGAACAAATTCTTTGCCTTTTTTAGACACACTTACTATGTGGGACCACTCCACAAAACTCTCTTATACCGTATTCAGAAAGCCAACTTCGTCACCAAACTATATCCATTGGTTCTCCGCACACACAACTAACACTAAAGTCGCCACTCTCTCTTCACTGTATCTTCGCGCTTTAAAGATCTGCTCTCCTGCCTTTTTAAAAACCGAAACCGACCTCCTGAAGAACACTTTTATAAAATTACAATACCCATACACATAATCAACAAATCATTTAGAAAAGCAAAAACCAAATTCTATTCCATAAAAGTAAATGAACACACAACAGATAAAAACTTTTTACCGATTCCACACATAAACATAAAACCATTAAAAAAAGTAATACCAAAAAATATATCCTTAGTCCCATCCAACAATATTATATTAAAAAAAGTATTTAAACCACCAAAAGCCCCAAACCCAAACCCACCGTGTATCTATAGTATACCATGTTTGGGTTGCAATCTAAAATATATAGGTGAAACCACTGACTACAATAGAAGATCATACCAGCATAAATATGACCTCCACACAGACAACCAAAACTCAGCCCTTACCATACATAGACAAGAGAATAACCATATTATTAATCTAAATGATAGTTCTACCATCACACATATTAACAACTATAATAAAAGAAAAATAACTGAAGCCTTCTGTATTAAAATTTACCAAATTATAACCAAAGTGAAGGAGACTACAAGATTGATCAACTACAAAATTCTATCATGCTCCGCTCACCATTCTTTAATAGGTTAAGCAACAACCAACTACCACCATAAAAATCCTGGAATTACGAAAAGAAGATCGTTGCTTCAGTCAAACCTGAAAGAGGCCCCAAGGAGGGGCGAAAGCTTGTTTCTAGAATTATTTTTAAATTTGTAAATTTTTGCATATTTGCATGATTTGGTGCTGATAAATAAAGTGTTAACTCTCAATTTGCATTGGTCAACCTAGGGTTCGAATATTAAAATAATATAAACCGAGTGAATATAACTCATTTGATAAATAGTATATAAAATATATATATATATATATATATATATATATATATATATATATATATATATATATATATATATATATATATATATATATATTATATATATATATATATATATATATTATATATATATATATATAAAAAATCACAACTTGTTATTGAATTACTGAAATATGTAATTACGATTACTTTGTATTGCTTTAGAACAAACGTCTCAATTATAAGCGTCTAATGAACGTTTCTATATAAGGAATTGAATCTGTTGAATCGAATTTAGTATTCGGAAGGCTGTCTGGCCATTCTGTGTAGATCGAGAGTTGCAGAAGGGTTCGAAAGAATAATAATGAGCTCTTCCTTGATGTTTGCTCGAAAATTTATAGTATTTTTTGGGGTGTTCTTATTATGCAAAAGTATCCAAAGTATATATCTCTCTGCTTCTGCTCTACCAGATGATCAATTACGAAAAATTTTGTTTACTTCTTTCACCGATTTCGAGCCAGATAGAGCTAAAAAGGCTCTAATGGAGTTTTATAAGTTTTTTGCATCGAATCCAGAAACGGCTCAAGATCACCCTCCACCAAATTGGAACTCGGAAGAGAATGATGTGTTATCAGAAATGTCAGATGAACCCTACCATGTACAAAACATCAAAAATTTCACCACATTTCCAAAGTCTTGCACAGAATCTCCCACGAAAAGCTTCCGGCTTAAAGGTTTTACAATTCGCGATTATTGTCCTTCTGAATTCGGTGAAAAACGCTTGTCTCCAGGAACTGTTCCTTTAATTCTTTTTGAATTACGATGCCTCTGCGAAGGACATAAGTGTTCCGGTGGTCTTGCCTCTTGTAAAGCAATTAAGAAATTGGTTCCTGTCCTTATAACAAAACCTAATGGAGGCAACAACTACAAACTTGATCTCGTTCCAGTAACAGTCGGGTGTTTGTGCGCGCAGAAACTTGCACCAGAAGCCGACTACAAACAAATTGAATCATTGGATTTTTAGTTAAATATTTTAATTTAATAATAGTGTACAAAATATTCTTTTATATTAAAATATATATGTAAATATTTATTAGAAATATTTATTGCATATAGAATATAAAATACAAAACTACGAGTTTGGAATTGTTAAATACAAAAATTAATAACTAATGTTAGTATTTTTATCCCCAGTGTAATTCCGAAGTTGCAATTTTTAACTAAAAAATGATAAAAAACAACGTATAAATAAATTTTTTTTTCATTATCATTATTATTATTATTATTATTATTATTATTCTCACTATGAATATACTTCTTTAGCAAAATTAATTTTTGTAGTTGGTGAATATTGTATTATTTATTTAATTTACTTGTGGATGAAGAACTAACCTAGGAGAAAGTTAGACTGAGATAGAGAAAAACGAAAATTTATTGCTTGTTGGCACACAGGCAAAGAACATGGATACAAAGATTGGACAAAAATTAATGGACATAGGGACTCCCTATTCACTGTAGCAATCTCTCTCTCTCTCTCTCTTTTTTTTTTTTTTTTTTTTTTTAACCTCTATAAACTCTGTTCCATATTATTAATCTCTGTGATGATACCATTCCTATAAGCTCATTTCTTTTTGTATTTTATTACTATGTAGATTTAATTTCTCAATAGTGTCTTTTTTATATATATATATATATATATATATATATATATATATATATATATATATATATATATATATATATATATATATATATATATATATATATATATATATATATATATATATATATATAAGAAAGGTTCCCTCTTAAAAATTTTCTTCATCTCTAACAAGTTCTTTCTCACACGGTTCTAGAGACTTTGTCTTTTACAGTGTGAACTTCTAGTTATTACTTCTTTCATCTTTACTAAACCATTTCAACCGTATTTATTTATTTCTCTTTCTTCAGCGTTATCTTTTCATTTATTTTTATTTTTGAATTTTTACCGTTGGTCTTCATTTTCAGTGTTTGTTCCATGAAATTCTCATACCATTTTATTTGTGCATATGTTCTATGCTTATTGTGCTGAAATATCTCGGCAAAGGAATTTGTTTATCTGTTTCTCAGAACCATTTGATATATATTATCTATACAGTTATTTTAAAGCCTCCATTATTATAAATGGATTCGGGTAATTCTTGCATGAAATCTTTGCCACCTCTCTGAAAGTCCGAATTTTCGGAAGACTTTTATTCACATATTCAATTTTATCTATTGTAAGAGTACAGCAAATATCTCCCATTTTTTCTGTGTCAGATTTCATGTCTAATTTACTAAGTATTTCTCCGTATTAGGTCATTTACCCTATAGTACTGGAGAAGTACCTTCTTTTAATTATGGTTTTCCAAATAATTAAATTCATTAAACAATTCATTCTCATTTACCACTACAATTACTACTATTA
The DNA here is from genome assembly GCA_009176605.1 of Armadillidium nasatum. NCBI lineage: Eukaryota > Metazoa > Arthropoda > Malacostraca > Isopoda > Armadillidiidae > Armadillidium > Armadillidium nasatum. The sequence goes on from SEYY01018372.1 coordinate 42,286, forward strand.
ATAATAATAAATTAATTTATAAATGTGGGAAAATAACAAAACGTAAGAGTTTATAATGTATACTTTTAAAAGTTAATTGCATTGCCATAATAAAAAATATTTTTAAATTGGTCTATTAATAATAAAGCAGTTACTAGATTTCTTTAAATGAAAATAAGAGATCTTTACAACTATTTAATAATAATAATAATAAAAAGCTGTGTAACAGATCAAATAAGTTTATTATATTCCTTACTGCAATTAATATATATATATATATATATATATATATATATATATATATATATATATATATATATATATATATATATATATATATATATATATATATATATATATATATATATATATATCTATATATATATATATATATATATATATATATATATATATATATATTAATATTATATATATATATATATATATATATATATATATATATATATATATATATATAATATATATATATATATATATATATATATATATATATATATATATATATATATATATATATATATATATATATATATATATATATATATATATATATATATATATATATATATATATATATATATCAAATAGAAAAATAGCAAATATAATACAATAAATATTTAATTTAAAACATTAAGAAAAACCATAAAAGAATATACTTAATAAAAAGATGGGGAGGGGGGCGGGTGAGTCAAATTTGCCGATTATTACCCCTTAGCACAGATGTAACGGGGTATTTTTGAGAAGCTACCCTAAATTTTTTTGGAGGGGAAAAATTTGCATACCGCCCCCTCTCGAGAGAAATATGAAGAAACTTCAAAATTTTACATCAAATTTTGTAACCTTGTTATTATAGACAAACATTCCGGGTGTGTATATATATATATATATATATATATATATATATATATATATATATATATATATATATATATATATATATATATATATATATATATATATATATATATATATATATATATATATATATATATATATATATATATATATATATATATATAATATATATATATATATATATATATATATATATATATATATATATATATATATATCAATTTTTTTTATTCTCAATGGCAAACCACATTTGGTAATAAAATACGAAAAGAAACACGAACTAATCCAAATGTGGTAAAAATTTACTTAAACGTAGATTGAAATTGTTTTACTAGTTTTTTAGTTTAGTAACCCGTTACTTGGAAAATTTAACAACAAAACTTCAGAATGAGTAAAAAAGCTACATTAAAGATTAAGCTGGATTCACATTAGCAGTACGAAAGGATATAAAGTACTCTCACAAAATTAAACTGTGATTGGTAGCACCGTACCATTCACAATCTTGAAGTTCTAGAAAAGAGATGGAAGTAGTACGTTTGTTTTCAAACTGGTTACGCGGGAGAGCGTCACCAGCTCTCGGAGCGTGTGGTTCACTCGCTATGAACCGGTGGTAGCCTGAAGGGCAGTATTTTGTCTGCCTGGAGGGACGGCATATGCCCTCGTAGGTGAAGTCCGCTCTCAGGAACGAAACAAAACAAAAAAACTGGTTACGCCATTTGTAATTCATTGCTGCCTCCCCAGACTCTGATTACTGGTGAATCTTTCTTCTATATTACAGAAAAATTGCCTCATTTAAACATTAGAAGTGTGGAAATAATTTACAAATGGCAGCAAATTCCGACTGCTCCTGCTAAGTTAAGGGCCTAGCAAGCAGTTCCATCTGTAGTCATTTAAAACAGTGTATTAAATATTTTTCCCTGAAAATGAACGTCTCTTTCGTTTACCCCTTCTGTGAACCCAGCTTCACTCAGATACCCATAAGGTTCCTCACATAAAACACACAAAATCATTTTTCAACATTTTATACAAATGTAACGCAAAAAACAAAAAATGGGCTATTCGAAAATTTTGAATTTATTTAATTTTTATTTTGGGTGAAAATACCAAAAGAATTTTATTTTTTAAGTAACGTTTGCCGAAATGACTCATTTTTGGTGGGGGGGGGGGGAGAAATATCTGAAACTAAATTTCTTGCTGAAACCCTTGTAGGAATGTTACTGGAATCTATCAACTACAATGGAAGATAAAGTCAAACTGTATTTCCTAAGACAATTGCCATCATACGGAATTAACATAGAATAATAACTGTTACAATGCAAAATATGTCACAACGAAATTTTCAATGCAGAAAAGACCTATTACTTCAAATTAAGTAACTTCACCTAATTTATTTTCCTAATTAAATAACAAATTTGAAACTTTATTTTCCTGACATCTTTACAACTATTTTATAATAATAATAATGAAAACTTTTTCTTTTTAAAAATTTTTTTGCAATGTATTAACTGGTTAACATTAGGTAGAAGAAATCTTACGAAACTTATCAATATATTGATCTACACTGTATTTATTGCAAAGGTTGAAACTTTAAACAAAAAACCAAAAAAAAAAAAAAAAAATTAACTTATGATGAGTCAATTGGCTTTCAAATAATTATTAACTCTAGTTAAATAATGGAATTCTTATCATGGAATTTCTTGGTTAAGTAAACATGATTTAACATCAATTTCATTTCTTAGTTCTCAAATAAAATAGAAGCTTCGCTTAATATATATTGCACCCCATATAAGCGTTATATATATATATATATATATATATATATATATATATATATATATATATATATATATATATATATATATATATATATATATATATATATATATATATATATATATATATATATATATATATATATATATAAGTACAATGTAAAAAAAGTAATATTTCACTTTTATTCTTATAAATATGTAAATAAAAAAAAACAATCCAGAATTACTTTAAAATATTCTATTCAATTTCCAGAGTATTATATATATATATATATATATATATATATATATATATATATATATATATATATATATATATATATATATATATATATATATATATATATATATATATATATATATATATATATATATTTAAATGTTTGAGGAATAACCGCTCTCTGACAAAATGCTGGATGTCATTGGCATGTCAGCTTCAGAAAGTGCATCCACCGAGGCAGCGAGTTGTTTCAGTTGCTTCAAATCGGACTTTGCGACATGAAGTCGCTCAGCTTCCATGATTACAGATTGGTCAAGGTGAGAAGTCTCCAGTTCAGTGAGAAGTTCATCTCTAATTTTTAACAGAACACGTCTGACGTCTTTGTTTGTGGGGTTTTGTGGTGATACTAATCTAATAGCTTCCATAACGTCGGCAACTGCCTCTTCCAATCGTCTGAATTAAAAGAATTTAAAAATAAATTCTACGTAAAAATTATTACATTATTAAATTATACATTATTTCAAACACTAAACATAAAAGAACGAGAGAGGATATAATAGTTCCTAACGATACTATCAAAATAATTACCAAAACCCTTATACATTAATTTGCAACACCTACCGTCTACCCAATAGCTACGATTTAAATTCTAAATGGGGCAACTACATCACAAATATCACCTAAATATTCAGTACTAGTTTAAAGGTAATTAAAAATTTACACACTTACCGTGCTTCACGATTAGCTCTTAAAAGTAATTAAAATTTTTTACACTTACCGTGCTTCACGATTATCTCTTAAAAGTAATTAAAAATTTACACACTTACCGTGCTTCACGATTAGCTCTTGCTCGGGCGTAATAAGCTTCATAAGAATTTTTCTGAATTTCTATTGCCTTGTCTGCTAATTCAATAGCTTCATCAATTTCCTGAGGGAAAAATATACACAAAATGAGATATACTTCAAAACGAAGTTTATAAACCTAAGAGTCAGGACCCTATACTTTAAAGAAGTCGTTCTCAACCTGGGGGTCGCGATCACTTATATAAGGGGTAGCAGTGGGTAAAAAAAAACTATATATATATATATATATATATATATATATATATATATATATATATATATATATATATATATATATATATATATATATATATATATATATATATATATATATATATATATATATATATATATATATATATATATATATATATATATATATATATATATATTATATATATATATATATATATATATATATATATATATATATATATATATATATATATATATATATATATGACTGGAGTGAACTATTATTATTTTAAAAAATGAAACTCTATAATATACGCAAGTAAATCACTCCTACTCCAATTCTCTTAAGTAAGCATTTGCTTATGATAAGATGTAAAGAAATGTATAATATAATATAATATAATAATAATAATAATAATATAATAATAATAATAATAATATAATAATAATAATAATAATAATAATAATAATAATCCTTTATATCTAATGTAATTTTTTTTTTTACTAAAATACAAAACCTTAAAAATTTTCTCGTTTCCCAACTTCTTAAGGAAAAAAATTTTTTTTAAAATTAATAATAAAAAATTATTTCAAAAATCTCAAAAAAAAAAAAAAAAAATTATTAAAAAAAAAAAAAAAAAAAAAAAAAAAAAACTTTCCTGGGAAAGGAAAACGAAAATTAAATTGCATTTATTATTGAAATAATAAAAATAATAATAATAAATTATATTGTGATATAAATTTAAATAATAATAATAAATTATATACTAGAAGAAATTAAATAATAATAATAATAATAATAATAATAATAATAATAATAATAATAATAATAATAATAATAATAATAATAATGTTATTGCATCTTTAATAATAATTTAATAAATCCTTACATTCATCTTCCTTTTACATCTTGACAGATTGAGTATTAGATGTAATTTGAGTTGTTCAAAAGTAGATGTGTGTTCGCCTTGATCATATGTTGGAAGTTTTCGCAGCGCATAGCTAAATCTATGCGCTGCTTCTTTTAGGCGTCCTTTCCTACACAATGTTACACCATCTTCCTGAAGTTTATTCAGCAGCATAACCCTAGAGAGTCAGGATATATATATATATATATATATATATATATATATATATATATATATATATATATATATATATATATATATATATATATATATATATATATATATATATATATATATATATATATATATATATATTTTTTTTTTTTTTTTTTTTTTTTTTATTTTTATTTTTTTACTTTTTTTTTTTTTTTAAAAAAAGAATAAATAATTTGTGTCATCAATAAAATATCGAACTGTTGGTACTATTAAAAATAACATTTATATTTACATGATATTTGACTTCCCAGCTGCCATTGCCCAAGTTGCAGGTCCAAGTTTTGCTCCTCTTCTTAAAAAGCATTGAACGGCTGCAGCATTACGAGCGCTAATAGCCCTATCTAATGGTCTCATGCCGTTTATATCAACATGTTCAACTATGGCTCCTCTATCTAACAAGAACTGCACAACTATGGGATCTCCCTGATATGCTGCCAGGTCCAAAGGCGTTCGTCCTGATTTATCTGCATGATTCAAATCTGCTCCGCAATCTGCAAGATACTGTACAGCATGAATGTGGCCACGGAGACAAGCCCAGCTTATAGCTGTTAAACCTTCACGGTCAATTTTTGATAATGAAGCTCCCCTTGAGTAAACTAATTCCATTACTCCCAAATGCCCTTCAGCAGAAGCAATCATCAATGGTGTTCTTCCAGCAGAATCTGGTGTTTCAGAACTTACTCCCTGACCTAATAATAATTTGGCAACTTCATAATGACCTTGACGAACAGCGCAAGTAATGGGCGAACAACCTCTAGAGTTAGGTTTAGTAGTCATCGCACCAAACTGAATTAAAAAGGACACTATATCTGTCTGACCTGTAGACGAAGCTACAGTAAGCGCCGTTTCTCCGGTAGAACAGTCTTCAGAATCAACGTTAATTTCAGCCATATCTAAAAGGAATTCTAAAACCTGAAAAAAAGGTAAAATAAAAAATCTTAATAAATTTATGAATTCAAGAAATTTTAGATTAAAAGATATACTGCGCAAAATTGTTTAAAAATGTTTTAAGAAGTAATATGTAAACATTTTACTGGCACCTACGTTTAGATGTCCTTGACCAGCAGCCGCTACAAGTGCTTGATTTGCTTGCTCAATCAATATGTCTTGAGGGTGTGGCCAATCACAAGACAATAGATAAGCAACAACATTTAAATGACCAGACTTAGCAGCTGCCGTTAAGGATCCTTCCTTGCGATTATCTTTCATTGCTATATCTGCACCAGCTTGAACAAGAAGTCGAACAATATCACAATGTCCTCGTTCTGCAGCTAAAGAGAGTGGAGAGACTCCTTCGGTATTGGTTAAATTTACATCAGCACCGAACTCAACAAGAAGTCCAACCATTTCTGCTTGCCCTTCGTAAGCACAGATTCCTAATACTGGCGAATTGTGAAGTTGATCTGTTGGATAGTCAGGAGACGCCCCGGCTAAAAGTAACAGTCTCGATACCTGCGGAAAAAGTAAGCGTTACAAACATATAGGATTATTATTAATTTATTAAATAGTAAAAATAAATTGTAAATACTAAAGTCATGACTTATTGCGTAATGGCATATTAATTTTTAAAAAACCAAAAGAAACTCTTTACCTTAGTGTTGGGACTGTACAGATTTCTTATATGCGTAAGAGATTCAGAAACATTATGGCATGACTGAGCAACCCAAAGTGCTTGTAAGTCTCTAGATGATACCGGAAGAGATCGTCCAATATTTTTATAAACATGTGCTTTGAGAATATGGTGTCCAAGCTCTAAAGATGATTCTGGATCTATGGGCCATTCAAGTCGACACATCCTTAGAGCTATGCATGCATGACCTTGTCTAGGGTCGCAAAGGAACTTCGAATTTTCTCCTTCACTTCTGCGAGAGAGCCACTCTCTTAAAGCAGGATGAAAGAACATATATGTTTCATCTATACGTTTAATGAGAAATGAATTAAGAATTTTAAAACGCGATAAAAATTCATCCCAGGATAAAAATTTATACAACAAACCACTATTGACTGAATGATAAATTTCTGTTAATGTTAAAGGATTTAAAGCAGCAAGACAAATATTAAGAATTGGTTGGATTTTCTCGAAACTTCTAACACTAGAAAATTTAAGATTAAATAACAAAAGAAATATTTCGTTTAAGTTCTGGGGTAAAACTTTAAAAGACCCAGACTTCATAACTAGATGGCCTCTTTCAACCAAATCCAGTAACAACTTCAAGAAAAGCATGGAACCTTTACTTAATTCTATAACATGTTGAGTAAAACGATGTAAGCATGATCCACCATCCAACTTTCCCTGAGGAACAGTAATATTACTTTGAATAGTAGGCGAATGGGCACATCTGAAAGTAACAAAATCGGCCAGATCTCTAAGAATAGGATTAGCAACAGTATTTGTTGTGTCGGGGTCTAAAGATAACCTTTGAAAAGGCAAAAGACGAGTAATTTCTTGAAGTTGGGTACGAACCGTAACGATAACTTTCAAAAACGCAGGCATCTGCACTGCATGCTTTGCCAAAAAGGTTCCAAGTGTATCGCCATTATCAGGTCTGTGATATTCCGCTTCGCAAAGTCCATCAATAACAATAACCATTGATTCTCCTGAAAGTTTACCTAGTCTACGGAGACTGTTCAGGGGTTCGAGGACCCCTTTGGTGAAAGCGTTGGAAGGATCTGATATGCATGAGTTTAAGGAAAGTATAGACTGTATATTGGGCTCTGAAATGAGCAAATCTCTATAGCACTGCAATTGCGGGGCTTGACAGAGTTGCGCGGATATTGAATGTACAAAATCTGGTACATGGCACGTTAAAGAATTATCAGACTGACAAAAATGATAAGCGACAAGTCTTGCAGATAAATCACGTACTCCTTCTGGCATTATGCCTACTTGACCATACACTGAATTTGTTCTTGAGTAGATATCTGTAAGAAAAAGCAACATAATAATAACAATCACAATGTAATAGTTAAATATATACTAGTTCACGTGTATTCTATTAATTATTATCTTGACAAACATACCTTGGTAAATACCTTCTTCACGTTTACGACCAAAACAACTATAATCAACAATTTGCAGCACAACTGCGGTTTTTCCCGATCCAATATTACCATTGAGAACGATTCCTCTATTCGATGGCGATTCTGATGCTAATGTAGATTCCATTTCTCTAAAGATCCAAGATCTTCCTATAAATAGTGGATCAGGATCTTGCTGTGGAACTTCGAAAAACAAAGGCCTCAGATTAATTTGACCTGTTCTGTAATTCGCGAACCTCACTGAAAATTTGAAAACGAATGGATTTAAGGAATAAGAATTGATTTAAAAGTTTATATTTCTATACAATGAAATAGGAAAATATAAAACAAAAAGATTATTATTATTCAAATATTCTTCTTATACAATAACTGAATAAAGTGGATATTAAAGTTAGATTAAAAAATATATATTTTTTATACGATAAACTAAGAAAGTGTAATGCATAAAAAGTTTATTCAAACACTCTTATAATACTTTGGCCAAATAAAGCTGAAGAAGACAATTAACGTGTCAGAAGTAATATTTTAAAAACATCAAAGAAAGTAATTCAATTTAATAGGACGTTTCGTAAACCTAATTTTTTTTTTACCACCACTCACGGGCTAAGCCCTTTTCGAGGAGGGGCAGTATAATATAAAAGAAAACTCGCCCAAGCCTGGGCCTATCATAAATCTCTCAGGTGAGCTCAGACGAAGACTTTAAAGAGAGGCAGATTAAATTCAGCAGGAAAAAAAGGTGATGGTAGAGATTCTATTCCACAGAACAGAAATGACTGGAAAGAAGGAGGCACCACAACGGCCAAGTCTAGGGTTTCCTATATTCACACAAAATTCATGTGAAAATATGGTACCCCTTGTGCTACGAGGGCGATGCAATGGTGGTGGAATGCGAGAGTTCAATTCACTCGACCACCTGCCTTTGTAGTACCTATAGAACATCCCCAACATCACATCAAAGAGACAATGCATCATTATCAAAATGCATCAACTTCACGTCAAAGAGACAAAGGGTCAAGTGAGTTTGAAAGTAGGGGACAGTTTATTTATCTTTTATCCTTAGACTCAATCCTATACAAAAGAAGGAGGAAGCGAAGCCCTCTCAAATGTGAGAACAGTACTCCATACAAGGGCGAATAAGACCCTTAAATAATTGGAGCAACTGTTCGGAAGGAAAAAATTCCCGCAATCTCAATGAACAGTATTCCCAGCTTCTTTGAAGCCGCACTAGCAATCATTGTGATATGAGGTTTCCAAGATAGTTTATTGTCTATGTTTAAACCAAGAATATTAATATTGTTTACAGATAAGACGTGTGAGTCGTTGAAGGATATATATATATATATATATATATATATATATATATATATATATATATATATATATATATATATATATATATATATATATATATATATATATATATATATATATATATATATATATATATATATATGATAATAAATGCATAATAGGTTTAAAAAAAAAAAAAAAAAAAACAGCTAACTTAATTATGGATGGTTAAAAAGAATTTTTACAATACAAGTTTCTAAAACACAAAAATAAACAAACATATTCATATAAGACAAAGAAAATGCAAAATATATTTCAAAATTATAAGTTAGTACTTCAAGACATATAACTTTAGGGTACAATACCTTTGGGATCTACAGGGCCTTTTATATGAACTGCCCTTGCAGATCTTCTAATAGAACTACGGCGGCGTCCAAATAGACTTAATTCTTCAACTTGCCCTGGCTGAGAAGCTGCACACACACAATGTTAATTAATTTTATGTAAAATTAACATACCACAAACATTATTAAAAGGCTTAAGTTAGTAATTATGTTATTGATAGACATTCCGACTGTAATAATTTTTTTGGGAATAATTTTTGCAATATAGGAAAAATATTTAAAAAAATAATGCTCTCTTTTGTCAAGCTAAAAAAAAAAATTCAACATATTTTTAAATTTAATTCATGCTAACTTAAGTGTTTTAATTTATAGGCAAATTATCGATCACAAAAAAGAAAAAGAAAAAAAGAAAAATAAAAAAATCAATCATGCAGCGTCAAATGACAAAGAAATTTTAATTTAAAAAATAATATACAATTAATGCAAACATTTACAAATAAGATCTGAAGAAGAAGAAAAAATGCTGGTATATT
>SEYY01018372.1:57500-60000 GCA_009176605.1 Armadillidium nasatum
TATATATATATATATATATATATATATATATATATATATATATATATATATATATATATATATATATATATACACTCCGCTACTGATTAAAGGATATATCGAAACTGACCAAGAATATTACAATTTGCTTAAAAACTAATACAAAAAGCTAACACTTATTGATTTGAGCGTAATATGAAATATTGCAAAAGCATGCATTAACTTTTGTTGGTTAATAATAATAATAATAATAATAATAATAATAATAATAATAATAATAAAAATAATAATAATAATAATAATAATAATAATAATATATGATAAAATAAGTTCTGACTAGTTATTTAGTTATGCTAAAAGCTAAAACACCTGTTTAAATATATATATATATATATATATATATATATATATATATATATATATATATATATATATATATATATATATATATATATATATATATATATATATATATATTAATATATATATTATATATATATATATATATATATATATATATATATATATATATATATATGCGTCAAATCATTTGAAACGCTCTAAACTATATTATTATCTTTAGAAAGCAGTTACCTTATCACAGCGACAATTCCCTGAAGAGGCAAGTCCTTTTTACCTCGATCTACAAGATAACAAAGTCTGTACAGGTAAACAAAATTGATTAAGTGCTTAAAAAGGTAACTTACTCTTAGGAGGGAGTTTAGCTGAGTCGTGGGCTGCACGCAAAGATTCCGAATTTGAAATAGGGTTTCCATTAGTTTTCACAAAGCCAATAGGAGTTTTGGGTACGTAATATACGTTATTTAAACCTGGAGATTTTAAGGTTGAGAGTGTGTCGTCTTCTGCGTCAACGACTGATTGGTATATGTGCTTCTGGGCAATAGAGCAAAGGGTACTTTGGGAAAGGGGAATAATCGCCTGTCTTCTGGGCGACAATGAGCGAGTTAGAGATGACCTTGAACCGGGTCGTTCAGGGGGTAAGCCTGGGTCTCCAGTACCCCGTAAGTAAGATGAAAAGGTTCCTGTGTAGGATTAATAAAAAAATAACAATACAGTAATAATATTAATATAAAAAATATTACGAAGATGGTAAACTACATATTACGCATGCATGTATTACATTAAAGAAGTAGTCCTACTATCAAAACACATAAAAAGAAGAAAAATAAAATCCAAACATATAAACACACAGATACATTTATTTAAAGTTTGTTTACCATTAGTTATAAGTTTAGGGCGTCCCCCAAGGGCTACATTCGACGACAATGATGCCCGGGAACTTGAATGCTGAATTTTCTTGGGTGGAGCTGTGTAAGACATTATAATAGAATATATATATATATATATATATATATATATATATATATATATATATATATATATATATATATATATATATATATATATATATATATATATATATATATATATATATATATATATTCAAAGTGAACTTTTCCAAAAAATTTGAATAAAAAAAATTTTTTTTTTTAATTGGAATTTATTTATTTTTTAAGAAATTTATTAAAAGTTTATATATATATATATATATATATATATATATATATATATATATATATATATATATATATATATATATATATATATATATATATATATATATATATATATATATATATATGGGGGGGGGGGGTTAAGACGATACCTTGCAATGCGCATATTGGGCATTGGTCAGATTTGAAGAGGCAGGAGTAGCATCTTTCATGCCCACATTGATCCACCAACTTCCTCTTTTTCCCTTTGTCAAAAGGCATTCTACAAATTGGGCAAACTTCACTTTTCGGGTAACAACTACCCTCTTCAATTTGACTATATAAGTCTGAAAAAAAAAAAAAAAAAAAATTATATTATATATATATATATATATATATATATATATATATATATATATATATATATATATATATATATATATATATATATATATATATATATATATATATAATATATATATATATATATATATATATATATATATATATATATATATATATATATATATATATATATATATATATCTGGGGACAAAGTAATTTCCACCAGAGTTGGGGAAATACTGGAACCTGGAAGTTAAACGCCGACATGTTCTGACACACGGTGTTTGAAAGTGTGCAAATCAAAGGAAGTTGGGAAAACAGATAAAAGGGTGTATTCCAGACTTTACCAGTAGAGTACATATAAGGTTGAGCATAGCGGTTAAGTCTGGGGTCAGAGATGGATAGAAAAAGTATAAATAAATAAATAAATAAATAAAAAATAAAAATATATATATATATATATATATATATATATATATATATATATATATATATATATATATATATATATATATATATATATATATATATATATATATATATATATATATATATATATATATATATATATATAGAGAAGAGAGAGAGAGAGAGAGAGAGAGAGAGAGAGAGAAAGAGTTAATACTAAAGTTTTGGGATATAAAACTTATAATTAAATTGGA
>SEYY01018372.1:80000-90000 GCA_009176605.1 Armadillidium nasatum
TAATGACGCGGTACCTTGGCCAACATAACTTTAAAAAAAAAAGTGAAAGTATTTACAAGAGACGTTTTATATATTTATACTCTAATGAATATTTCCTTTAAAGCAGATATAAAAGCATCAAATATTAAAAGTATTTTTTCCCTTTCATCCCTTTTTTAGGCTGTTTAAAATTAAATATATATTGCATTTACATTTAATATGATAAGATATTTCAGCATGAAGAGGAGAGACGGGGTTTGGGGTGTGGGGTGTGGGGTGTGGGGTGTGAGGTTAGGGGTGGGAGTAGGGAAATTCCTTATAGGGTTCAGTATACAGCAGTAACTCTACCATTCTTCGGATACTAATTGTGTTATTTTGAATACCTCTCTATGTAGGACGCACAAACCTATAAGCATCTTTGAAGGAAATCTCATATATAATATATATATATATATATATATATATATATATATATATATATATATATATATATATATATATATATATATATATATATATATATATATATATATATATATATATATATATATATATATATATATATATATATATATATTATATATATATATAGCCTTAAGGGTTTAATGTTTCATATCAGATATCCGGACGGAAAATGAAATCCGATTCACATAATAACAAACAGACAGACAGACGAGCAGATACATACAGACAGACACACAGAACAGAGAGAGAATATATTAGAAATAAGTTTCTATGTTTTACAAATTCAAGCAAATAAAAAAAAACAAAATCAAAAAATAGGCTTAGTAATTTTGTTATTTTATTTTCAAATATTAAATAATAATAAATAATAATAATAATAATAATAATAATAATAATAATAATAATAATAATAATAATAATAATAAAAAGTAATAATATAATAGTAATAGTAATAATAATAATAATAATAATAATAATAATAATAATAATAATAATAATTAATAATTTATATAATATTATTTTATAATATTATTATTATTATTATTATTATTATTATTATTATTATTATTATTATTATTATTATTACCATTATTATTATTACTTATTAGGAGACAATGAAAGAAAGCAACTTATAATAGTGAAGAAATTTGAAAACAGCTTACATGTTAGGCCTAATTTTTTATTTCTATAAAAATTTTAATTTTATAGTAATATATATATATATATTATATATATTATATATATATATATATATATATATATAATATATATATATATATATTATATATAATATATATATATATATATATATATATATATATATAATATATATATATAATATTACCAATTATTTTTAAAGATGCTAATAGGCTTAAATTCAAAATTTACAGAAAACAAATAATCACTGCCCACAATGCCAACACTTTTCAGGGCAACGCCAGACACATTTCTCACGCGTTAAGGGCTATGGGCACTCCTCTCGTGAACTAACGAACCAATACACGAACGAACAAAAGCCAATTTGGCTGTTTTGGCACCCGAAGATGTCTGTCGGTTTCGGGCACTTGTCCATATTTTTTTTCCGCTTCACAATGGCGAGACACTTGGGTTGTCAACCCACGTGAATCCTGTTTTAATGGGAGGAATTTCATGTTTTAGGACAAGGGTCCTTCAGGGTTGAAGATTGTTGTGAAATAGGGTCATAAAGGAGGAGAAAATGTCATTCCCTTTATTTTGATGTAAGTTTTCATGAACAATTCAATTCAAATCATTTAAAATTTTAATATTTTCCTCTCTCTCTCTTCATATATATAATATATATATATATATATATATATATATATATATATATATATATATATATATATATATATATATATATATATATATATATATATATATATATATATATATATATATATATATATATATATATATATACTCGTATAGATGTACCGTATGTATTTACCATGAGAAGATAGTTTTAATAAATACTTGGCAAAGCAGTAATATACGAAAATAAATAAATAAATAAATAACACTTAAATAAATGAAAAACATAAATCAAATTGTTTGAATTTTTTCTAAGTAATTTTTTCGACCATCAGGAAAAAAAAATACTTCCGTCCGCACTACCAGTCAAAAAAAAAAAAAAAAAAAAAAAAATCACCAAATTTCTGAGCCGGCATTTCAAAGTCACTGAAACAAGAATATGGCAACAAGTACCATCTCGCTAGACGAGACAACATGCCAAGACTATAAAACACCGACAAGTTGCTGAAGAACATTTTCCTCATTAAGAAAATTTGAAATTAAAATTCCAACTCTTGTAAAAGTAGGCCCAACTTTTGTAAGTGTAATTCCCTATGCTTAGTAGGGTAAATGTAAGCCCTATGTAGGACCAACTCTTGTAAGTGTAAGCCCCATGCTTAGTACGGTAAGTGTATACCTTAGTAGGCCCAACACTTGTAATTGTAAGCCTTATACTTAGTAGGCCCAACTCTTGTAATTGTAGGTCCTATGCTTAGTAGGCCCAACTCTTATATATATATATATATATATATATATATATATTATATATATATATATATATATATATATATATATATATATATATATATATATATATATATATATATATATATATATATATATTAATATATATTATTATATATATATATTATATATTATAATTTATTATATGATATATTTTTAAAAATATAATTAAATATTTATTTATATATTTATATATATTTATAATATAAATATATATAATATATATATATATATATATATATATATATATATATATATATATATATATATATATATATATATATATATATATATATATATATAATATATATATTATATTATTATAGATTAATAAAATATTATATTAAAAAAAAATTTATAAATAATAAATTTTAATATATTTTATATTTATATATATATATATATATATATATATATATATATATATATATATATATATATATATATATATATATATATATATATATATAGACCCCACAGGAAATTTAAGAGACAAAAATTAAAACAGGAGCAAGGCTTTCGAAAGAACAACCGCCTTTCCTCTTTCAGCCTGATAGAGGAAAGTCGGTTGTCCTTCCGAAAGCCTTGCTTCTGTTTCAATTTCTGTATTTTATTTCCTGTGGGGTTATGTATTCATGTAAAAACAGTACATGTTCACAGTGTTTTTTCCAACTATATATATATATATATATATATATATATATATATATATATATATATATATATATATATATATATATATATATATATATATATATATATATATATATATATATATATTCTTGTATTTCAAATTGGGAGTGAAAAAAAATGGTCGTTTTCAATGCCTCAAAAACTAAATAACTCAAAATTTCGTCTGTTATTAATAAATATTCTCGATATTTCTTTTTCTCGTGATCTTTCTTGAAAGGGTCACATTGCTTCTCTTTTTTATACAAGCTTATACAAGGTTAAATGTTCTGAGGTGCATTCGGAACTTTTTCACAACACCCCAGTTTCTTGCCCCAAAAAGGATGTTTTTCACCCTTGTATGGAGTACGCCTCACATATCTGGGGTGGTTCCACTTATACAACTCTCTTTGAAAAGATGAAGTATATAGCTTTTCTTGTCAACCCTTTTTCTCACCAACTCTCTCCAGTATCTTTCTGCCAGTCGGATGTTGCGTCAGTCTCACTATATTTTCGCTATTACAACGGACACTGCTTTCTGAACTCTCCGGTCACTTACTTCCTCCACTTAGAAGGCCTCGTGTGACACGTCTTTCTACATAGTCTCATCCTTACTTTGTCCAACTTTTTCTTTTCTTTTGATCCCAGACTTAGCAGCTATGCTCAATCTTACATGGAATCTACTGGGAAAGCTTGGAACACAATCTTCTTATCTATTTTCCCAATTTCCTTTCATTGCACACCTTTAACGATATATCTCCGGGATATATCAGCCTTTAACTTGACTAGGATTTCAAAATTTCCACAATTCTGGTGGTAATTAATAAGCCTCTGACCTATGCCCACCACATATATATATATATATATATATATATATATATATATATATATATATATATATATATATATATATATATATATATATATATATATATATATATATATATATATATATATATATATATATATATATAAACCTACTTTTTCTATATGATTACTATTATTATTTTTATTATTAGCGAACGACCTAAAAAAAAAAGTAACTACAACAAATGTGATAAAAACACACCTGCTATAACACAAATATTTAATTAATAAAAACTAATTTTGTTTGTTTGTAAGTGCGCATGCGCTTGCATGTGACAAAGCATGTGTTTGTGCGAATAATGTGTATATAAATATATAGTAAATGGTTTGGATTAGGTGACAGGGTTGGATCATTGAGAGGAGTGGCCAAAAGCAAGGGCGACAGAACTAGCAACATGGCCCTACAATTACTGCTTACTGCTTACAACAATTTCAGGACCAGCATGGGAAGCCATAGCTCAGAGAAGCGTGATCTTCTGGAGAGCTCTTTGAGAAAGTCTTCAGAGGTCTGATGGAGAAGGTGCTAATCCAACTGAAAGGGTGAAAAACCCTACCTGAGAGTTTAAATACAACTCAAAGACTGTCACTAGAACCAACGAGCAGGAAAACATGATCTTTTAGAGCACTCTCGGAGAGGGACTTTTTAAGAGCAGATGACGAAATATGCTGATCCCACTGGCAGGGTGAAAACCCTTCCAGGGTGAAGATGAAGATAATGAGAGAGTAAAGTGAATTTTTTTTCTATTACACATACTGTGAACACGGTACTATGCTGTGAACCTTGTCCTTCGTATATATATATATATTATATATATATATATATATATATATATATATATATATATATATATATATATATATATATATATATATATATATATATAATATATATATATATATATATATATATATATATATATATATATATATATATCATTATATTTATATTTTAATATGAAACTTTCACAACGATTGAGAGGGAAAAAAGAAGAGACCCTTTTCATAATCCCTATTATATATATATATATATATATATATATATATATATATATATATATATATATATATATATATATATATATATATATATATATATATATATATATATATATATATATATATATATATATATATATATATATATATATATATATATATATATATATATATATATAGTGTGTGTGTGTGTGTATGAGTGTGTTACTTAGAAGGCTTTTTTCAGTCATTCTCTTCCCATTGGCAGACCAATTTACACACCCATACAAACATTTCCGTGGCGGTTTCTCTACTGTGTCGCGAAATCTCTTTTTAAAAACCCCCGACGATTTGCGACTCTCTCTCTCTCTCTTTTTTTTTTTTAATCACTCCCAACACGTATGAGGCTTATTTAGAGGAAAATCAAAATATTTGGACAGGAATTTTCAACAAAACCCTTCGTTTCCTTCCGATGTGTTTGAAATAATCTTTCAAACGAGACTCATAAATATGATGTTTATAGGAATAAAGGTGAGAGAGGGGAGACAATCATGTAGTTAGATGGATAGATGGATAGATAAATAGATAGAAAGACAGACTGATGCACATATAGATAAAATGTAGAAAAATAAGGGAATAAGATAATGAGAGTCAGATATATATGTATATATATATATATATATATATATATATATATATATATATATATATATATATATATATATACATATACACATATAACATATATAATAATATATATATATATATATATATATATATATATATATATATATATATATATATATATATATATATATATATATATATATATATATATTATATATATATATATATATATATATATATATATATATATATATATATATATATATATATATATATATATATATATATATTATATATATATATATAGATAGATATATAGAGAGAGAGAGAGAGAGAGAGAGAGAGAGAGTCATAGTTTAACCTTAAGCTTTCGTTTTTTTTTTTTTTTTTATACCAACTTTCTATTTAAATTTAAAGGAAAGTACTTCTATGTATTATTGTATAATATAATGCAACTTTATTATCTCTTTCTGCAAAATCAACTGAGAGAGAGAGAGAGAGAGTGAGAGAGAGCTGCTTCGCTTTCAGCTCACTTATAAAACCTTCATGGCTTGAAAGTAAAACATACTGAATTCATTCATTCAAGATCCAAGCCCGATTCTCTCCATTTTCCCAAAGACGTAATTATATGTATAGCTTTTTTTCTTCTATCCCCCTCCCCCCAAAGGTCTCCCTACATCAGGCACTCGACTTAATTGCATAAATAACTTTGCAGCTTTGACTACTGTGGTCTATTCTGTAAAACACAAATACCTGAATTTGCATACTAAGAATGATTATATATATATATATATATATATATATATATATATATATATATATATATATATATATATATATATATATATATATATATATATATATATATATATATATATATATATATCATCATCATATATCCAAACCGGTAGGCTGGCGCCTATCGGGTGCTATTCTTCCAAAATCTCTTGATATTGTCTTGTAGCATATATATGTTGTGTCTTTTTATAGCCGGCTTATAGGGTGCATATATTTCGCATATATATATATATATATATATATATATATATATATATATATATATTATATATATATATATATATATATATATATATATATATATATATATATTATATGGAAAATTATTTACCACTTCCCAAAACCAATTTAAATTGGGCAGGAAAGGGGGGGGGGAATTTAACCAGATGATAAATACGTTAAATGTATTGCTAACCAGGTGGATATATTCGTTGAATCTACGGTTGACAAAATCTGATTCGGAGTTCGAATCGTACGGGTTATATTCGAATCAATGAGGTAAATGTTTTTAATTCCTGTTAGAATAAGTCTATGCAATACAAAACAAGTAAAATAAAATTTAAAAAGAAAATAAATAAATAAGTTAAAATTCTAATTAAATCAGATAGGTCGAAATATTTCATGTTTTTGTTTTTAATTTTTACATTTTATGTCAAAAAAAAAATTTTAAATTTTTGTTTTTATTTTTTTTTAAATTTTTTTTTGTGGTTTCCAATTGTTTCCACGTGGATTATTTCTATTGTATTGTATGTGTTTGTTTAATTTTAGTGTTTTAGTGGTGTGAGAATTGAAACTGGGGGATTACCAGAGTAGTTGGAATTCGTTAAAATATACGATAATCTTGACCCTGGCCACTTTTTCGATTATGGATATAAAATTCCCATTTTTCTTGTTTCCAACTATTGAAAACAACGTGATTCCCATTCTGGTTCCAATTCCAACTATACTTATGAATACGCGATTGTGAAAATCAACTCCGGATTCCGGATCCGAGAAAACTTTTCAACGGAACTCCAAATCCGTATCCGATCCACCAAAAATTCACAGACTCAATTTCCAAAGAAAGCCTCCTACGACTATTTTTTTTTTTTTTTTTGTAATAACGAATTGTCCTAACGAATCGTTGGGACAAGTGGCAAAAATGTCCCAACAAATTTTTTAAATTATTTTCTTATTAGAAAATAAATAGGTGAAGCGACTTTCTTATGCTTAACTTGTCTTTTTTGTATTGAAAATTTCACTGTGACATTTTTGCCACTTATCCCAACGATTCGTTAGGACAATTTTTACAGTGAATCTACGTAGTTGTAGGCTGACCTCACGTATACAAACTCTCCGTGGGTGGGAGCCCTGAACTAAGCGTGGGAAAACCACTCTCAACGAATATATATATATATATATATATATATATATATATATATATATATATATATATATATATATATATATATATATATATATATATATATATATATATATATATATATATATATATATATATATATATATATATATATATATATATATGTAATTATGTTTTATAATTATTATTATTATTATTATTATTATTATTATTATTATTATTATTATTATTATTATTATTATTATTATTATTATTACTTTCTCTACATCATAAAAGTAAAATGAAGGGTTTGGTCCATATTAGAAATACTACACGTTTCCCACATTCTCAATTTTAATGGAGGTCATATTTTAGCAATGGAGGTCGTAAAATAATTAGATTAAATCTTAATTTAATTTCTTAAAAGTTTGAGAACGAAATCGAAGTTGGTGGTTAGAATAAATGATGATGCTATTTTTTTGGGAGAAAGATTGGTTTAGGGTATGAGAGTCATTTGGTATTTGGTAATACTTTCATTACTAATATATTCATTAATATTATTATCATTGTCATAATTATATTACCATTAATATTATTATAGTTATCCGTTTCCCTTTGAAACAGTTTAATTGTTATAGCATTTAATATTTTTCTCGCTTTATAGTTATTTTTAATTAGTACTTATGCTTCTCTATTAATAAAAATACTTCTACAGAATATTTAAAATATAAAAGGAGTAAAATTTAACGACAAACTCATTTGGCAACTCTGACAATCATTACAATCAGACAGACGGTTCTAAAACAGACTAGAAGCCACATTGTAAAAACCCTTACCAAAAAAAATTCAACCACAAAACAAGTAATATAATTTAACGACAAACCCATTTAGCAACTCTAACGATCTTTAAAATCAAATAGACTGTTCTAAAACAGACTAGAAACCACATTATAAAAACCCTTACAAAAAAAGGAGTCAAATTTAACGACAAACTCATTTGGCAACTCTGACAATCATTACAATCAGACAGACGGTTCTAAAACAGACTAGAAGCCACATTATAAAAACCCTTACAAAAAAAGGAGTCAAATTTAACGACAAACTCATTTGGCAACTCTGATAATCATTAGCGTTAGACGGTTATTTCTAAAGCTTATTTAGAAACCACACTGTAAAAACCCTCACCATGCGGTTTCTATAAATTACTACCTCTCAGTAAAAGAGTCTCTACTTCAGGCTCTTTTATAGACTGATTTTTTATTAAAGAGTCGTAAATTTTTCTAAATTAAATAATATGAAATTGGGCATCTTAATGGTCAAGTAATGAGAGGGGTTGGGGTGGGGTGAGGGAGGAATTACTACCCACAATGATGTATGGTATTGGCAAGTTTTCTCGTTGGGGAAACGATATATATATATATATATATATATATATATATATATATATATATATATATATATATATATATATATATATATATATATATATATATATATATATATATATATATATATATATATATATATATATATATATATATACTGGGTTTCTTAATATTACTTTCTGATTTTGGGTAGAGTAGATTTCATTCTTCAACATACACTGCCTCAACTAACCCCCCCCCCTTCCCCACACTCCATGGTTACGAGTAATTTTAAAATTCTGATGCATCGGATTAGATGTATCAGACACCCGAATAATGCGAATGCTAATTTTCAGCAGATTTTTTAATCCAGATATATATAAACATTTAAAACATGTATCACTAATATAAAATATAGCTATACCACACTTTGAACAAACTCGTGTAATAGGAAACCGCAATAATTTCTCTAAAATTTAACACTTCCTGAAAACGGTAATCATTAAGGAAGTGGTCAACCCTATATTAAAAGCCAAAGCCTGTAACAGACAAGGTCAATCTACTGACTTTAAGAATGAAGAATAGAATGAGTGGGAAAATTGTACGGCAAAAACATGTGGGAAAAGCGGAAAAATTTCTCCCTTTTTTGAGCTTAAAATCTGACACCCACATACGAAGATATTTAAAAACCGAGTCGATGGGAGTTAGGCTTCACAGACATTTGAGCATCTTGATAAATGAGGAAAATTCTAGGAAGCCTTTAACAATGAATGGGGAAACGGAAAATATATAAGGAAAATGAACTATAAAATGAGTGTGTAGATGAACTAAAAATCCTCGCAAAAACAAAGAATTAAAA
>SEYY01018372.1:200000-205000 GCA_009176605.1 Armadillidium nasatum
AAGTCGAGTCGCACGAGCCCTTCTCAGTGGAGGAGGTATGCGACGAGAGAGTTCAGAAGAGCAGTGTCCATTGTAATAGCGATAGTATAGAGAGAGTGACGCAAGAAATAATGAAATTACCACTCATTGCTCATATAGGTTATTAGGTAGGGTGTTCGAAACATCCCACATCACTCAGTAATTTTTTCACACTATCCAAACACTATTACATATAGAAATAATACTTATAAATTTCTAATAAATTATCAACAAATGGATCCTCAAAGAAATCTAGAGAAGTGGCTTCCAAGTATTAGCATTTGCTCTCTTTCCAATCTACTAGTAAATTCTTCCGTTTTGTCTACTTATCACCCGATACTACTGACTGTCCTAAATTCCCCGACTTTATAAAGGGTCTAAATAGAACATATAACCTCTTCACTTCCTTTCTCAAAAATAACCATCTTGGAGATTTCAAAGTTCACCACCACCAATAGCTTTTCTTCAGATCTCAAGACTCATCTTTTGATCATACACTGCAAAAAATTGTCCTAACGAATCGTTGGAACAAATTGCAAAAGAGTCACAACAAATTTTTTCAGTTATTTTCTTATTAGAAAAAAATCGTTGAAGCAATTTTAATGCTTAATATGTCATTTCTCTATTGAAAATTTTATTGTGACATTTTTGCTACATGTCCCAATGATTCGTTAGGACAATTTTTTGCAGAGTACCAATGCCATTTCTCTACTCAAAACAACCTCGAAGAGTTAGTGTGTTGGTGCAACTCCTTATCAGTATCTTTCATCAACTTTGAGATGAATCCAAAATATTAGATATTTTAATTTTCGGTCTTTTTTCCTTATAATGTTAAATTCTGTTCTTCTCCTTCTAACATCCATATTACCTCTTCGAGTCTTTCATAATAATGGTTTTACCCTTTAATGAGAATGTTTTTTTAGCTCTTATAGTTTGACGAAACTAATGAACGCATTTTCATTACACATGCACACACACATACACACTACATTCATACATACACAACATTATATATATATTATATATATATATATATATATATATTATATATATATATATATATATATATAATATATATATATATATATATGGATATATATATATATATATATATATATATATATATATATATATATATATAATATATATATATATATATATATATAATATATATATATATATATATAATATATATATATATATATATATATATATATATATATATATATATATATATATATATATATATATATATATATATATATATATATATATATATATATATATATATATATATATATATATATATATATATATATATATATATATATATATTATATATAATATATATATATATATATATATATATATATATATATATATATATTATATATATTATATATATATATTATATATCCGCATAAATATATATCCGAACTTGACGAAAATTCTAATACGCATCCGCAAATGAGAAAAAATACATCCGATATAATATATATATATATATATATATAATATATATATATATATATATATATATATAATATAATATATATAATATAATATATATATATATATATATATATATATACATATATATAAATATTTTAGTAGCTAATGAAAAGTGAAATTTTGCATTTTTCTCTGCAAATGATTATTATGATGGGAAATATAAGCTTCTAAGTAGTCACGACACTGTACAGAAAGCTATTTAAATTAATGAACTTTATATATATATATATATATATATATATATATATATATATATATATATATATATATATATATATATATTATATATATATATATATATATATATATATATATATATATATATATATATATATATATATATATATATATATATATATATATATATATATATATATATATATATATATATATATATATATATATATATATATATATATATATATATATATATATAATATATATATATATATATATATATATATATATATATATATATATATATATTATATATATATATATATATATATATAATTGGTGTTTGTGTGTATGTTTGATTGTTAATGCCCATGTGAATACGTGCGAGTAATGGTAATGAACCTTTGGCTTGCTGACCATTTGTGTGGGCCCTGCCGGACCTTAACCAAAGATCGTGAATGAGAAATTTTAAGAAATTTTCTCATTTTCAAAAGGAATTTTTTTTTCTTCAATATATTCATGCAACAAGAATGTTCTTCCTCTTCATAAGCCTTTCTTTTTTTACTCTCTACAGAGAACTTACACAGCTCTCTTCAATGAGCCGCCTGAACAAACAGGGCGAAGCAGATCGACTCAGTAATAATTCACCAATCTCTTATGTGGGCATAAACATAGGCTATACCGAGTGGGAGATTAAATAGAGCAGGACAAACAGTAGTTAGTATGGAATTCCACAGAGCAGAGGTGGCTGGAATGTGATTGGAAAATACCCTAAATCAAGTGCCTCTCTAATACTTTTAAAAAAGAAATAAAGCGACAATGACGCGCTACAGAGACTGAGGGTCAAGAATGTTAGAAAGTACGGGAGAGATTGTTAATTTTTCATCCTTAGACTCAACCCTACCCAAAAGATAGGTGGAACTGGAGCCTTTCTTCCTCTCTTCAGATGTCAGAACAGTATTCCGTAAGAGGACGGAAAAAGATCCTTGTTTAGTTAGTATAACAGTTTGGATGGAAAAAATACAGCCTGAAAAGAACATCAAACTCCTTTTAGGATACCTTAGTAACCATCGTAATATGATACGTCCAAGATAATATTTTGCTAATGTCCAGACCAAGAAAATTTATGTTGTCTACAGGTGATATGTTAGAGCCGTTGAAACAAATACTAAACGTGGAAGGTGTTTTGAAGTTGCAATTTTAAGAGTTGAATATTTAAAGGTTGAGTCGATCTCACCAAAAAATTACATCCAGATCTGCAAAAATGGAATTGGAAAGCTGAAGACGAGAATCAGATCTAGAAGCAAAAGATAAGAACAGATTTGAAATGACTTGGAAAATGAAGACTTGAGTCTTCAGCATAAGAATAAACAGTCAAAAGTGCAGATGAAAATGTCGATGATGAAAAGTAGTAATAGAGTAGGGGAAAAAAAAACTGTAAGAACACTACGATCAACGTGAACAGTTTATATCTAGAATGATACACACCAAAATTGTCGGCAGCTATTACCGATTACCATCTGCAACAAAACCTCTGATTAAGTACCGTAAAAAAACTTTCTAACATTGAATTCTTTTTTACAAATTTAATGAATCAGTTTTCTCATTAAAAAAATGTTCAATTTATTTCAGTGCTACCTTACTATCATATTGATTTTTAAAATGCAATTGGAATCATCCTCCTCATACAATTTACAATTACTTTTCTTAGTTAAATACTTCGAAAGCCTTTAGCCACGTTGGTGCTTCGTATTTTTTCAGTTCTCTCTGAAAATGGAGCTTAGCAAGTATTGATTCATTGACGAGACTTTACTAACAAATGGTCCTTGACTCTTTATAATAATTAACTAGTATTTATTGCTATCCTTGATTCTTATACGTTATATATATATATATATATATATATATATATATATATATATATATATATATATATATATATATATATATATATATATATATATATATATATATATATATATATATATATATATATATATATATATATATATATATATATAATATATATATATATATCATATATATATATATATAGTATAAATTTATATATTACAAAGTCAAGCGTTTTCAATAGTTTGAAAAAGAAAACGGTTATAGAAAGAAATTCTGGGTAACCATGTTAAATAAAATATTTTTAATTAAATTTAATATATATATATATATATATATATATATATATATATATATATATATATATATATATATATATTATATATATATATATATATATATATATAATATATATATATATATATATATATATATATAAATATATATATATATATATATATATATATATATATATATATATATATATATATATATATATATATATATATATATATATATATATATATATATATATATATATATATATATATATATATATATATATATATATATATATATATATATATAATATATATATTTTATTATTTATTTTTTTTTTTCCTTTTACAATAAAATAAACAAGAATTTGAAAAATCTTTTAAATCTTTTCCTATTTTCAATTATTATACGTGATCAAAAACAAAATTGTTATCTCATATGGTGTTTAAAACGTTGACTGATAAGAACTCTGCAATTTCACTTATTCGGATACAAATATAGGTTTGCATAGATCTATACTTTTTTTTCAAAACATGTAAGTAGAGAGATAACATTAAACAATTTCAACCTTCTTAACTTACATAATCGACAAAGAAGACAGTTTTTCTAACAGAAGTCATTATTCTTAAATATTATTGAGACTTGATAGTAACAGCTTAGATGACTGTTTTAAGAAAAGGTAAAAAAAAAATCACAGACAAAGTTTGAAAAGAAACACATTTACCTCATTTAGCTTTCTGCAGAATATTTAAATTAAAAATAAATAATTGCTTAATATGAAAGACTTAGATTTTTAAGTTTAATTTTATATATATATATATATATATATATATATATATATATATATATATATATATATATATATATAATATATATATATATATATATATATATATATATATATATATATATATATATATATATATATATATATATATATATATATATATATATATATTATATATATATATATATATATATATATATATATATATATATATATATATATATATATATATATATATATATAGTTACACTCACAGTGCATTGCCCTATTCAAGGAGGTGAACTTTTCTAGGACGTTAAGCCACTCTACCGTAATTCCACGGTAAGGGTGATATTTAAAAAAATAATAACTTAAAATTACAAACATTTTAATAATC
>SEYY01018372.1:222500-225000 GCA_009176605.1 Armadillidium nasatum
GTGCCAAATCATAATTCTAAGAAATCACAAAGAACTCTAATAAAATAAAAATAAATATCATTCCCAGTCTTAGTCACTCTGTGTCTATCTGTCTTCCTGTCTGTCTGTTTGTCTCTCTCTCTCTCTCTCTCTCTCTCTCTCTCTCTCTCTCTCTCTCTCTCTCTCTCTCTCTCTCTCTCTCTCTCTCTCTTCCTCACTATCTCAATCTTTCACTCCATCCTTTTCTTTATATTCCATTCTTCCAATTTTTCTCTTTCCCCTCAATCTTTTTTTTTTACTCTTTTCTCTGTACTATCTGTACTCTCTCTCTCTCTCTCTCTCTCCCTCTCTTGTTCACTATCTCTATATTTTACTCTATTCTTTTCTATGTATTATATTTTTTCAATTTTTCTCTGTCCCCTCAATCATTTTTTCTCTCTTTTCTCTATACTCCCTCCCTCTCTCTCTCTCTCTCTCTCTCTATATATATATATATATTATATATATATATATATATATATATATATATATAATATATATATATATATATATATATATATATATATATATTATGGATATTTAGTCATCGCATTTGACATTATTTCTGGCATATGTTTTAATCAGATGTCATTGAAATTTGACATGATTTTAGAATATACGAATATACTATCTCTTTTCTGAACTTGAATATATATATATATATATATATAATATAATATTATATATATATATATATATATATATATATATATATATATATATATTATATATATATTATATATATTATATATATATATATATATATATATATATATATATATATATATATATATTATAAAATATTTTAAATTATATTTCTTCATTTATAATTATTATATAAAAAATTTAAGCATCTAAATTTAATTAATATTTCGGAATATTTAATTATATTTTTGAAATAGATATTATATTATATATACTGTTTATTTTTCATTAATATAGATATTTTTAAGTAATATTAAAAATTAAATAATGCATGAATAAAATATATAAAAATATAAAAAAAATAAAGCATGTTTATAAATTTCTAAAGTTACTTAAAAAAATATTTAAGAATATCTAAAATTTTTAAAATGTCTGAAATATTTAAATCTTTGAAATTTTTTTGCTACTTAAAAATATATAAAAATATATATAAAAATATTTTTAAAAAGTATCTAAAGATAATTAAAAATATCTAAAAAGATTTAAAATTTTAAAATTATTTGATAAAATATGAAAAATTTTAAAAAATTCTAAAAGATCTAAAATTATTTCAAAATACCAATATATATTTAAAAATATTTGAAAACATCTAAAATTATTTTAAGATATCTAATAATATTTGAAAATATTTAATATTGTTTCATAATATCTAAATATATTTAGAAATACTTGAAAATATCCAAAAATTACTTCAAAATATCTAAAAAACATTTTTAATATTTGAAAATATCTAAAATTACTTCAAAATAAAAAATGTTTAAAAATATTTTAAAAAATCTAAAATCATTTCAGAATATCTACAAATATTTGAAAACATTTAATATTGTTTGAGAATATCTAAATATATTTAGAAACGCTTGAAAATATCCAAAAATTACTTCAAAATACCTAAAAAACATTTTTAATATTTGAAAATATCTAAAATTGCTTCAAAATAAAAAATGTTTAAAAATTTTTGAAATCTAAAATCATTTCAGAATATCTACAAATTTTTAAAAATATTTGAAAATATCAAAAATTGCTACAAAATACTAAAACTTGTATAAAAATATTTGAAAATATCTAAAAATTATTTAAAAATATCTAAAAGTATTTAATATATATGAAAATATCTAAAACTTTCAAAAAATATCTAAAAATACTTAAAAATATTTACCTGTCTCGGAGGCTTTCCCGAGTCTCTTGCTTCTAAAACAATGTTAGCTTCAGTAGTATTCAAAATGTATAAGCCTCTTGATTATTTTTCTCCTGACGGAGTTACGCTAAACAATTTTTATAATATATATATAATATATATATATATTATAATATATATATATATATATATATATATATATATATATATATATATATATATATAATATACATCTATTTAAATCTGACCAGATTGAAGTAAGGTAAAATTAAAATTTTCAAACATTTTCACTAACCTCGCGTCTCTTCCTTTAATGGTAAAAGAAATTTCGTCTCCGTCACCGTCCGCTACAGTAACGTTCCCGATGGAGTCCCCTGGCTGTAAGTCTTCCTTTTCCACGTAAAATGTGTACTGTGGGTACATGAATCTCGGATCCCAGTCGTTTATATTCAATACCTTAACTTTTAACACTGCTGTGTCATTCTGATATATATATTATATATATATATATATATATATATATATTATATATATATTATATATATATATATATATATATATATATATATATATTATATATATATATATATATATCTATATATATCTATATATATATATATATATATATATATATATATATAT
>SEYY01018372.1:290000-292500 GCA_009176605.1 Armadillidium nasatum
ATATATATATATATATATATATATATATATATATATATATATATATATATATATATATATATATATATATATATATATATATATATATATATATATATATATATATATATATATATATATATATATATATATATATATATATATTATATATATATATATTTATATTATATATTTTATTTTTAAATTAAAATAAAAAAAAAAAATAAATAAAAATAAAAAAAATATAAAATTCGAATTTAAAAGGCCTCAAAAATTTGCTCTCAGCTTATTAAAAATCTTAAACTTTTTGATCGATACGATTTTAATTGATTGATTTAAAACAATCGATTAAATTTCAGTCGATTAATTTCGATAAAGTGATAAACTATAAAATAAATCTGTTTTTAAACGATTTGCTTTTAATGTTGATTAATATTTTGCTGTTATTATTATTATTATTATTATTATTATTATTATTATTATTATTATTATTATTATTATTATTATTATGATTATTATTATTATTATTATTATTATTATTATTATTATTATTATTATTATTATTATTATTATTATTATTATTATTATGATGATGATATTATTATATTATTATTATTATTATTATTAATTATTATATAATGCATAAAATTTTTTCAATTGTCCTCTGAAAGAATGCTAGTTGAAAAAAGGGTGGGATGGAGAGAGAGAGAGAGAGAGAGAGAGAGAGAGAGAGAGAGAGAGAGAGAGAGAGAGAGAGAGAGAGAGAGAGAGAGAGAGAGAGAGAGAGAGAGAGAGAGAGAGAGAGAGAGAGAGAGAGAGAGAGGAGAGAGAGATATAGTGAGAGAGATAAAGAGAGAGAAGGAAGAGAGTGAAGGAAGAGATGGGAGAGAGATTTATCAGCAAAAAAGCTGTCTAAAATTTGGTACCTGTGGCATGCTGCCCAACCTCAAATATATATATATATATATATATATATATATATATATATATATATATATATATATATATATATATATATATATATATATATATATATATATATATATATATATATATATATATTCAACCTACCTTGAAATACTAAGGCAAAATAGCCTTGTACCTGACCTTACAAATTCACATACAAAGATTTCATGCTAAGATTTAAGATAAAAGGAAGCTTTAAATAAGAGAAAATATTGATGCTTTCTAAATGTCAAATCGTATTGAAGGAGATAAAAACGTTTGTTTGAATGTCCATCGAGTCAAACGGAATTTTAACTGCTTTTCACATCACGACTGAAGGTTATAAAAAGGATTTGCGAATCACGGCGTAACATTGAAATTGTCTTCACGAACGGAAGTTTGATTTATCAATGATTTAGGCTTTTTAATTCAAAGATTTATAGGCTTGCTTTCATTTATCAGTGATTTAGACTTTTTTTAATTATAGATTTAGCGCTTGCTTTGATTTATCCGTGATTTAGGCTTTTTTTCAATTAAAGATTTGTAGGCTTGATTTGATTTATTTGTGATTTAGACTTTTTAAATCAAAGATTTATATTCTTGCTATGATTAATCAGTGAATTAAACTTTTTTTTAATTAAAGATTTATAGGCTTGCTTTGATTTATGAGTGATTTAGACTTTTAAAATCAAAGATTTATAGGCTTGCTTTCATTTATCAGTAATTTAGACTTTTTTCAATTAACGATTTATTGGCTTACTTTGATTTATCAGTGAATTAGGCATTTTTCAATCATTTTTCAATCAAAGATTTATAACTTGCTTTGATTTTTCAGTGAATTAGAGCTTTTTCAATCAAAGGTTTAAAGGACTT
Organism: Armadillidium nasatum; assembly: GCA_009176605.1. Classification (NCBI taxonomy): domain Eukaryota; kingdom Metazoa; phylum Arthropoda; class Malacostraca; order Isopoda; family Armadillidiidae; genus Armadillidium; species Armadillidium nasatum. Next base: position 291,798 of record SEYY01018372.1, read on the forward strand.
TCATTGATTTATCAGAAATTTATAGCTTTTTTTTTAAATCAAATATTATTAGGTATATATAAATTAAGACTACTTCAATTTGATTCATTAGTGAATTAGACTATTTCAATTAATAATTTTGAGTGTTTTTTTTTTTAAATTTTTTTATTATTTTATTTTATTTATTTATTTATTTATGTTTTGTTTTTATCAAAGATGTAGATTTTAGAGGATTTCTTTGATTTGTCTGAGATTTACAGTTTTTTAATCGAATATTTAAAGGCTCGCATTGATTTATTAGGGAGGTAGAAAATATTATTGACCATATGTTTAGAAGCTTTTCTTGAACTGAGATGTTTGCAGATGCTTCAATGTATTTTGGAGAGCTTTAGAGAGATATTTATAAAATATTAGATTTTTTTTATTTCATTTAAAGACTTTTCTTGATTTGTAAGGTTTAAAGACCTTTCAATCAATTATTTAGAGACTTTTCATGATTTTAAATTTAGTGACTTTTCAATCAAATATTTAGAGATTTTTATGATTTTAAATTTAGTGACTTTTCAATCAAATATTTAGAGCCTTTTTATGATTTTAAATTTAGTGACCTTTCAATCAAATTTTTAGAGACTTTTCTTGAGATCCAAGATGCTTAGAAACTTTTCAGTCAAGATTTAAAATTTTGTTTATTTGCGAAATATATAGACTTTTCAGATATGCAGAG
>SEYY01018372.1:360000-365000 GCA_009176605.1 Armadillidium nasatum
GCTAATTCCCTTTAACGACTTTTACAAAATTGAAGTACGTCGTAAAATGTGCTCAAAACGGCTTTCTTAAAACATGCGATACAACCATATTAGTTATAAAAATGATCGTAATGATTTCTATTAAAATCGTTTGATGAGCCTGTTTTTTTTTTATTTGCGTAGAGAGAGAGAGAGAGAGAGAGAGAGAGAGAGAGAGAGAGAGAGAGAGAGAGAGAGAGAGAGAGAGAGAGAGAGAAATATATAAATATATATATATATAATATATATATATATATATATATATATATATATATATATATATATTATATATATATATATATATAATAACTATACAAATGAATGTAATATGTGTGAGAGAGATATTTAAAGAGAGTATGAGAGAGATAGATAGATAGAGAGAGAGAGAGAGAGAGAGAGTAGAGAGAGAGAGAGAGAGAGAGAGAGAGAGAGAGAGAGAGAGAGAGAGAGAGAGAGAGAGAGAGAGAGAGAGAGAGAGAGAGAGAGAGAGAAAGAGAGAGAGAGAGTTAGAGACAGAGACAGAGACAGACAGTCAGACAGGGAGATGAATATAAAATGAGCAAGTGGTGAAGACTAATAATGAGAACATAAAACTAAATTTTGCGAATATGTTAAAAAGAAAACTTACGATAGAGAAAATGAATAAAAATTTAAATACGCCAAAAACGATCAGATTCCTTTCAAGATTGCGACTCTGACTTTGCATTTGAAATGATTTCATGCTGTACTGACGACGTGTATCGTTTTATCGAAAAAAGAAGAGAAATAGAGAGTGAGAGAGAGAGAGAGAGAGAGAGAGAGAGAGAGAGAGAGAGAGAGAGAGAGAGAGAATGAGGAAGAAAGGGATAGGGATAGAGAAGGAGTGAGGGAGAGAGTAAAATAAAGATTGGAGAAAGAGAGGAAAATGAGAATGAGAACGACAGGAACGTCGGATTACGATTTCTTTAATAAATGGTGATAAAACAGTACTAGTAAAATTTAAGGTGCAATAAAATACATGTTAAAATGAAACCTAATATAAAGGGCGATGGAAACAAATTAAATAAATGGCGGCTTAATACTTTCGTAGCAATGTGTGAATGGGTTTAAAACCTGGTCTCAACGGAAACCTTTCTTTTATCTCATCCGTACCTTCATGATGTTCTCTCATGGATAAAAAGGACAAACATTAAACAAATGCCGCTTAAGGGCAAGCGAATGGAGGCGTTGACTTTGAGACTCCGAGACAAGATTACCGATTTCCCAGGCGGATGAATTTTAAAATCTCTGACGACTCCAATGTGCTGGAATTTAGATTTAGCTTTTTTTTTATTATTTTTATTTTTAATTCCCTCAGGCTTATAAATTTACATTCATTAGGATTTCATCTCACACGTTGAAAAAGAAAAATAAGGAAAATAAGAACAGTTTTGTTTTCTTTGTGGGTTGCACTCAATCTGCCTCTTTTCAAAGAAGGAGCCAAATAAAAAAGAGAATGGAAGAGTGTTCCAGAATGCTAAAATCAGATTAAAGAACGACATAACCTAATATAAGGCAAGTAGAGAACATAAAATATTGATCATAGTCGTTAAATCTATAGTCAGAGAGACAGAGAGTGAAAAGATGCTTAAAGACTAGTCATGAGCTCACTCTTCAACGGAGGAGGCATGCGACTTTGTAGTTTTGAAGAGAAGAGTCTGTTGTAACAGTAATAAAATAAAGAAGTTACGCAACACTTTGGTGAATAGAAAGGGAAGTGCTTCTATATTAAGAGAAAGTATATTTCAAATGCTTTACATAAAGCATAATCATGAGCGAAGGATAGCAAAGAATGATTTTTTTTCATGAGTGGGTAGAGGGGGGGGGGTTGTTGTAGACACGCAAAATTTTGAGATCAAAATAGTTTATGAGTGAAAATTTTAAAAAGCCTTTTAAGTGTCTATATAAAAGGAAATGAAAATATTTTCTTATATTGGGTTCAACAAAATTCAGAGTATGTGTGTGTGTGTGTGTAGGTGGGTGAGAGGGGGGGGGGCTATAAAGGAGGAGAAGATCTAGCTCAAACTTCCACTCACCCTACGCCAATACCCATAATTATAATCAAACAAAAGAGCACTTTATTCCTTTTTTAATATTAATCATCATCACCTCTTTCAAAAACCCAATTTAAATACATATTTTATTTGTGTCAAGAATCCACACCCACTTCACTTAACATCAACATAAATTTTAAAAGCAACCTATGGGCGCAACAAAGCTTCTTCTAATCTATTCAGAAAGAAACACACTTACGCTACTTAAAGGAGATAATCAGATGCAGAACCGTAAGGAAGAATTGTTGCCTATTGTAAACAGTGCACAATCCTTGTATTGTTACTGAGAGAATTTGATAAATAATAGTTTGCAAAGATATATATATATATATATATATATATATATATATATATATATATATATATATATATATATATATATATATATATATATATATATATATCAAATCAAAATCAAAAACCGCCACCAGTAAGGGTTATTAGCCCTTTCAGTAGGTTCATTCGAGGATGAACCAAGGGTTTCACGGGCCGACGGCAAACATTCGCTGGCTGCCCAGACCTATCGTGGATGCTGATTTTGATTCCACCAGCAGCAAGCACGCCGCTGGTGTACCTTTTACGCATAAGTGGGCGGAGCTAAGTTCAAGATATATATATATATATATATATATATATATATATATATATATATATATATATATATATATAATATATTATATATATATATTATATATATATATATATATATATATATATATATATATATAATATATATATATATATATATATATATATATATATATATATATATATATATATATATATATATATATATATTATATTGTTTTTCAACTATAATGTATTTCAATGTTATGCAAAAAGTGGTTTTCGGCGTATCCAGTAGGTACTCCTACTCTTATCCTATAGACATTTCTCATATCCAACTGGTACTTTGAATCTTTACCAGTAGGCACTCCTACCAGTGGGCATTTCTTCTCTTTTCCAACAAGCATTCCAACCAATCCTTATCTAGCAGAAACTTCTTTCCATATCCAGTAGGTACTCCAGCAGGTGTTCAAACTCTTATTCTTCACATACTTCAAGTATTACTCCATTCATTTCTATCTGATCATTTTACTAACAATTTAAAGATGTAGTTAAATTTTATTTTAATAGAATTATTAAAAGTGTAAAAAATATTCAAATTTTCATAAATATTTTTTTTTCAAAAATACATTTAAAAAAAATTTATTTAAGAAATTTCAAAAATATATTTTTAAAAAGTATTCATTAAAGAAAATTCAAAAATACATTTAAAAATATATATATACTTAAAATATTAAAATATGAGTGTTTATAGTAAATAAATTAAAACATAAGGTAAATTTAAACTTTAAAAAAAAAGATTAATTAATAGAATATGAAAAAGAATAATAATATAAATGAACATTATTTATTAAAAAAAAATTTAAAATAATAAGAAATAAAAAAGAAAAAAATATAAATTAAAATATGAAATTAGAAAAGAATAATAATGAAAATCAAAATAAAAAAAAAAATATTAAAAGTGAATAAAAAAAAGAAAGTAAAACAAAGAAATGAAAATGAAAAATTAAAATTAAAAACTAACAAAAAATATATTAAAAAAACGAAAAAAATATGCAAATAAAAAAAATTTAAAAAAATATATAAAAAATTCAAAAATTCAAAAATGAAAACAAAATAATATATAAATAAAAAATTGTAAAGATAACAAATTAACTAATTCCAACAACAGAAGAGAGAGTATCAAAGAATAAATTTAAATTTAAAATTATAAATATAATTTTTAAAGTAATTATAAAAACAATGAATGGAAAATTTATCTCATTATATTGTGATAAAACATGAATAAATTATGAAAAGGTAGAAATTTAATTAAAATATAAATTCAAAAGTGATTATTATTAAAAAAAAAAAAAATTATAAGAAAAGAAAGAGAAATAAGTTACTCTATATCTAGATAAAAAAAAAAATTTAAAAAAACAATATATATATATATATATATATATATATATATATATATATATAATATATATATATATATATATATATATATATATATATATATTATATATATTAATATATATTTTTTTTTTTTTTTTTTTTTTTATTATTATTATTATTATTTTATATTATTATTATTATTATTATTGTTATTCTTATTATTATTATTATTATTATTATTATTATTATTATTATTATTATTATTATTATTATTACAATTATCATTATTATTACTATTATTATTACTATTATTATTATTACTAGTATCATTACTATTATTACTTGTTTTAGTAACATTAATTGTAATAATAGTAGTAATATTAATAGTAATAGTATAATAATAGAAATAGTGACGTCATACATTCCACAGCAAGTCTATTCTTGAATAAGATTTTAATAAATTGGAATTTAATACTTCGGCAAGGTTTGATTGGATCATAATAGGAATTTTTTTCTGCAGAAGTAGCGGCAGTGACCTCAACAGGAAATGATGTTGGCGCATATCTTTTCTATTACTTTTATATTATTTCATGTCTTGCTTTACGATCTACTGTAAGTACTCTTCATTCCTTTGATTTTAAAAATTATGTAAAGTATTTTTAGAAACAATTTTGCTTATTCTCTATTCAAGGATGGGATTTAGATGAAGAAAAGATAGGATAACCTCTTCCCCAAGCTCGTACTAACAAACACAAACCAAAAAAGGAAGATTAAAAACCAAAATGAATAACTGAAGACGACTAAGAATTTTCTTTTCAAATAAATGTACTTGTAGATACTACTTCAACCATACACAAACATATAATATAAAAGTTGTTGGAGAGCATGCAATAAGATTAAAATTATTCTTATAGAAAATATGAATTATAATATGAAGAAAAATACCTACTGTAAATGTACAGA
>SEYY01018373.1:0-2500 GCA_009176605.1 Armadillidium nasatum
TATATATATATATATATATATATATATATATATATATATATATATATATATATATATATATATATATATATATATATATATATATATATATATATATATATATATATATATATATATATATATATATATATATATATTATATGATAAATACGGATTATTTCATATAACAACGTTGGTTTTACTAAATACTGAAGGTTTTTCACTCCATCATCTTTCTATATAGTATATAAATAATATATTATAATATATATTATAATATAATTAATAATATAAATATAATAATAATATAATAAATAATAATAATTCTTTCTTTCTTTCTCACCATACTCCTGTAGGTGCAAGCACCTGTCAGCCGTCTCGGACGAAATTCCTCCATCGCCCACGATCACCATACAACATCTCTTCTTCCACTTCTTCCATAGTTTTTCCTCTTCTCTCCATCGCTGTCCCAACGCAGTCGCTCCATCTCATCCTCGGTCTTCCCACTCCTCTCCTTCCCTCCGGCCTCCATTCGTAAAACCTTCTTGCATATCTATCCTCGTTCATCCTCCTCATATGTCCAAACCACCTCAACTGCCCTCTCTCCGCAAGGTCCAGCACACTCTCCACTCCAAGCCCCGCCCTCACATCCTCATTTCTCACTCTATCTATCCTTGTCACACCCGCTATCAACCTCAGCACCTTCATTTCACAGGCCTGTATTTTACTTTTGGCTTTTGTATTGAGCGTCCAGACTTCGTGTCCATACATTAATACAGGTCTCATTATGTTCGTATACAAAATGGTTTTAACCCTTCTCGAAATGTTCTTATCCTTGAGCAATGGGTACAGCAAGGCAAATATCCCATTGAACTTTCCAATTCTATGGTTCATCTCCAAAGACATATCATTTTTAACACCACAGGATACTCCAAGATATTCGAACTGATCCGTTTGTTTCAGTATTACATTCCCCAATCTTATGTTCAACTCATCCTGTACCCTGTTTATCAACATTACCTCCGTTTTCTCCTTATTAATTTTCATTTCTTTTGCAGTCAGAACCTCATCCCACACCATGACACATCTCTGTAGTTCCTCCTCCGATTCCAAAATCAACGCCAGATCGTCTGCATATCCGAGTATCTCCCCGTCCATCTCTCTCCTCACCAACCTCCCGCAAAAGTCCATAAAAATTATAAACAAAATTGGGGAGAGCACACTTCCCTGCTTCACTCCGGTCGTAATTCCGAACCAGTTACTATCGTCCATCTAAGTACTCTTTATTGCTCTTATCAACTTTTGGTAATTCCATTTTCTCCATCTGAGTTTTTTACTTTGCAACTGTCAACATTCGTTTAAACAACATCTCCCTCGGTACTCTATCAAATGCCTTTTCCAAATCAACAAAAGCCATATATGCTCTCTGGTTGAATTCAAGCTCTTCTCACATATCATTTAGTGTGAAAATTAGATCAATAGTTGATCTTCCAGGTCTAAAACCATGCTGCACTCCTCCAACTTATTCTCCACTCTCCCTCTTAGTCTTCTCTCCAAAATTCTTTCATACACTTTCGCAATATGAGGCATTAACGCAATTCCTCTATAATTTTTACAGTTTGTCTTATCTTTTTAAATATTTATCTATTTGTTCCACTCCTTGGTGTTTCCCCTCATTCCAGCACTTATTCATCACTCAGTCATCCACAACACTCCTCCTCAGCGCCCCTCAATATTCCACCGGTAATCACCATTTCTCATCTTACTAATTGCGTATTCCACCTCCTCATCGGCCACACCTCCTCCTCCCTCCGCCCCTGCACTTCCTCATCATGTTCATCCTCCTCTATATTGCTCGGTATATTTAACAACTGATTAAAGTATTCCTCCCATCTTCTACTAACCTCTTGTGGGTTTATGAGTAAGTCTCCATTATCGTTCTTTATTGAATATGTTGAATAGAACCTCATCCCACACCATGACACATCTCTGTAGTTCCTCCTCCGATTCCAAAATCAACGCCAGATCGTCTGCATATCCGAGTATCTCCCCGTCCATCTCTCTCCTCACCAACCTCCCGCAAAAGTCCATAAAAATTATAAACAAAATTGGGGAGAGCACACTTCTGCTTCACTCCGGTCGTAATTCCGAACCAGTTACTATCGTCCATCTGAGTTTTTACTTTGCAGCAACTGTCAACATAAGTACTCTTTATTGCTCTTATCAACTTCGTTGGTATTCCATATTCTCCCCTTCCCAACACCCTCCACAACATCTCCCTCGGTACTCTATCAAATGCCTTTTCCAAATCAACAAAAGCCATATATGCTCTCTGGTTGAATTCATAGCTCTTCTCACATATCATCTTTAGTGTGAAAATTAGATCAATAGTTGATCTTCCAGGTCTAAAACCATGCTGCCACTCCTCCAACTTATTCTCCACTCTCCCTCTTAGTCTTCTCTCCAAAATTCTTTCATACACTTTCGCAATATGAGGCATTAACGCAATTCCTCTATAATT
>SEYY01018373.1:7500-15000 GCA_009176605.1 Armadillidium nasatum
GAACAGGGAGGAAATAACATCGCATCTTCATATCCATCAAGCTGGTATTGGGCAACATGAGATGTACAAATTGGAACCCTTTCATCTTTGTAGGCACTACTTCAAAATACAATGCATATTTTATAGGACAAATCCGCACATAATCACTAAAAGTTATATTATTGTATATGACGATAATTGTGCCAGCAAAATATGAAGATATTTCTTCCCAGATCATGCCAGATCACTTTCACCATACCACTATACTTCTAATGAAGTGTAGTATGGGATGGTGTTCTCAGAACACAAACTCATCTACAGGTTGAGAATAGTGTGAAGGTCTGTTCATTTGACCAAAAGATTGCCTTCCGCTCATTGAAAGTCCAATCCTTATGAATGTTGCACCACTCTGCTCTTTCTGGAAAATTAGTTCGTTAACAAGAGATATTATGATTTGCGACATTTCCATGAGTATTCAGCATACGGAGTTCCCTTCTCACTGTCACTGTGCTAACAGAATTTGAAAGAGAGTATTTAGCTTAGAAGTAACATTTGCAGGTGTTGTTCTTATTTTTAACTAACAATCCTTCATGATGCTCCCCTGTCTCTGTCTCTAATTGTCATCTTTCAAATTCTCACTTTTACTTGCATCAAAACAATATATATATATATATATATATATATATATATATATATATATATATATATATATATATATATATATATATATATATATATATATATATATATATATATATATATTTTTTTTTTTTTTTTTTTTTTTTTTTTTTTTTTTTTTTTTTTTTTTTTTTTTTTTTTTACTAGGTTTGTTTTGGTTCCGTTAGGTTTTGTTAGATTAAGTTAGGTCTTTTTGTTTAATTTCGATAGGTTAGATTAGGTTATATGTTGTTCCTGATATAACAGAAAACATTAATCGAATTAATAAGGGATCAACAATAATTAGTGACTACTTTGCTTCCTATAAAAACAAAAATTATTGAAGGGTTTAATTTCAAACACGAAACTGTTTAATTCAGTTTTTTACGTTAAAAAGCACATGTTATAATATAAAAAATACGTTCTTAATTCTTTTGGTTCAATTAATTACATTGGTGCTCTTCAAAATTTTATTCTTTAAGGTAAGGTTATATATATATATATATATATATATATATATATATATATATATATATATATATATATATATATATATATATATATATATATATATATATATATATATATATATATATATATATTATTATTATTATTATTATTTTGATTCACACCAACATCATTCGTTTGGAAGCTACATGACTTTCAATATTTATTTAATACCTACATTTATGAAATACACGGTTGCAAAATGGCCTACATTTCAGGATTTTTTTTTTGCTACTTTTTTCATTTTTTAAAACTCGATAACTTCTTTCTCTTTCGTTTCTCGACATTTTAAATATTATTTTCGTTTGCTTTAGATCATGATGTACAAGTATGGTAAATTTCTTTACAATCGGCAGGTGTAGGTACACTTAATAAGATCATATATATATATATATATATATATATATATAATATATATATATATATATATATATATATATATATATATATATATATATATATATATATATATATATATATATATATATATATATATATATATATATATATATAAGAGAGATAGTATTGTAAAAATTTCTTTTCTTTTGAATATGATGACAATCCCAAAGGAATTTTCTTTCCCAAAATCTCTGAAGATGAAAAGTTAATTACTGGATGAGATTGATCGGCGCTTCAAGAGCTCAGTTTTCCCGTCCGATATTCCTTTCAATATCTCGACAGTTTTAATTGTGAACTGAGCTCGTGTATGCGAAGAATTCGCTCTAAATATTTGCTCAATGGAACCTAAATAAAAATTTTACATACAATATAACAATGATTTTTTTAAAAATTCTTTTTCTAAAAATGTTTAATTATTGGAAAAATATAAGACTACTCTGGTTTTACAATAAAAAACTCTTGGAAATATTTTTCTCTCAAAAATATATATATATATATATATATATATATATATATATATATATATATATATATATATATATATATATATATATATATATATATATATATATATATATATATATATATATATATATATATATGTACTGTCGTTAGGGATGGATAAATTAACAAGAACAGGGAAAAGAAGAAAAAATAAGAACCAGAAGAGGGATTGAGTGACAGATTGAAAATTCAAAAGACAGTTTTTATGAAAAATTAAGTTCTGTTTTATCTGAGGGAAAGAAAATACGAACTGGGTGTGTTATTTGCAGATTTGAAGAAGATGTAATTGAAAAAAATTTAAAAAAAAAAGAAAGAAAACTGTTTAATTAAGAAGAAAATTTAAAAATTTAAAATTAAAATCAAATTTATTAATCAGAACAAAATTAATATTTTAAACCAGCGCTCAGCAGAATTATGCATTCTAATTCTTTACATAGAGAGTAACAGGAGATAGGGAGATGCTTCAAATGCAATTAATATTTGTAAATTATAGTGTTTCAATTAGATTCTAGGGAAAGAGTTTTTCCTCTCCCTTTAAAATTGTCATTTCCGAAATATTTGAAAATTATGCAGACTTTCAAAAGCTAGGAATTATTAACAAAAGTACCTTGAATATGAAATTTAAAAATAGAAAAATGAATAAATATAAAGAACTTAGAATATTGTTTTGAAATTAAGTAAAAATAAAATGAATTTTAAGTTGAATAATAATAATAATAATAATAATAATAATAATAATAATAATAATAATAATAATAATAATAATAATAATAATAATAATAATAATAAAAATATAATAATAATAATAATAATAATAATAATAATAATAATAATAATAATAATAATAATAATAATAATAATAATAATAATAATAATAATAATAATCATAATAATAAAAATAAAAATAATTTAGAATTTTAGTTATTAGCTCCGGTCCTGAGAAAATAATCATTACAATAAAAGTTGTAATGAATTATAGTTTAGCAATAAAATAAGCAAAGATTTTAAAAATAAAATTGAATCTCAATCTTTAAAAAGGAACCATTATAAGTTTGGAGTAATCTCGTTATTAATTATTGCTGATTACCAAAGTTTTCCATTAGATTAAGGGCTAAAAACTTTGTGAAAAAGACCTTATAAAGTGCGGCCTGACTCAGTCACATTTTCAGAAGATTTTTTTTTCCACTCCAAGTTTGATAGATTTTCAAAGTATTTTTGGAACATTTCTCTCTTTCCTTTTTTTTTTTTTTTTTTTTTTTTTGTTTCAGAAATATTGGATCATTACAATTGGTCTGTCTTTTTCTAATCATTCGTTCTTTCTATGGAGTCTTTTCTTTCGACCGTTTTCTTCCTTGTTATGCATTTTTCCTTTCCTTTGGAAAATTTTTCTTTCCATTCTTAACCAATGAGGTCTTAGTATCATTTACCATTTTGTTCTATGTAAAAGGAAAAAATGAGAACCGCTTGAGCTTCAAAAACAGACAGAAATGTAACAGACACATTCACCCTTTCACGACAATTAAATCAATAGCAACAGAAATCGCAAAATCTGATCATATAAAATAGTTATAACGATTTTTGCTTCTTTTCGAAAATCCATCAGGAATGATTTATGTATTACAGAACTTTTACAATTTTCGTTCACCTTTAATTGCTTCACATAAAAAATTTTGTATTCATCCAATTTAGATTAAAATTAATTTATTAAGTTCTTTTTCGCTTTCTCTCTTTAACTTCTTATTATTCTGAATAAAGGGGGAATAAATCTTAATCCGAATTACTAATTATAAATGAAGAATAAAAAGAGTTCAGAAAAGTTTTAATATGCAATAATAATACGTTGTTGACTCAATTAATTTCTGTAGCGTAAATAGTAGGAAAAAAATGATTAGCAAGAAATGATTCTCTATTGAAGTCACGTTCTATATATATATATATATATATATATATATATATATATATATATATATATATATATATATATATATATATATATATATATATATATATATATATATATATATATATATATATATATATATATATATATATATATATATATATATATATATATATATATATATATATATATATATATATATATATATATATATATATATATATATATATATATATATATATATATATATATATATATATATATATATATATATATATATATATATATATATATATAGAGAAGTAAAAAGCAATCAGCACTTCCGTCATAACTGTCGTCAGGTTGGTAGCACAGCGTTGAGTACTTCACGCAGAAAAGTGGTACTCCTGGGATAATATGACATAGATTTGACTCTGAACGTTCCAGGGTTCTCGTTGGTGTTACAACGTAAACATGGTGGCGCTATTAGTAGTGTGCACCGAGGAAGTACAAAGATCATTGATCCGATTCTGCGTATGAAATTATCAGGATCTGAAATTCATCTCAGACTCTCATTGAAATACGGGGCAGTTTTTTTACCGTTAAGGAGTGTGTATGAATAGGACAATAAATTTGTGCCCCTCACATTGGACACAAATCGACGATCTTTTGTTAAAAAGTATTGAAAAAGGTATTACTTAATTTGATTTAGTTATTAAAAAAGGTCACCCCAACATACCGAAATATCGTTTTGACAATCTACTCGTATAGAGTACAAATCAAAATATTTCAGAAACGATATTTTCAAACCCGAATGACGAAATTATAAAGTACTTATTACCTTTTGGATCATTTAACAGTTTTTTTTCTAAAGCATAACATATCAAACTAGCAGTAAATAGGCAAGTGCAAGCGTAAATGTATTAATGCAAAATGCATAGCCATTTAGCAAATACGAATATATATATATATATATATATATATATATATATATATATATATATATATATATATATATATATATATATATATATATATATATATATATATATATATATATATATATATATATATATATATATATATATATATATATATATATATATATATATATATATATATATATATATATATATATATATATATATATATATGATTTTTTTTTTTTTTTTTTTTTTTTTTTTTTTTTTTTTTTGTAAAAAAAAAAAAAACTTGAATGCATTTGATTTTGCACAATGATTTATTCTGTGAATGTCCAATCTCGAGATTTCTTGATTTGAAAAATTTTTCACAGAATTTAATGCTTTTTTTGTGTCCATGCTTCTGATAATCATCTGCATTATTCAAGTGGTTAATAAACCAAATGATTCATACATCTGTAATAAATGAATCAACAAATTACGAGAGAAGCAACATTTGAATATCCTCGATCAGGCAAGGTTGCAAAGCAATTTTGCTATGTTGCAATCCCCTTTCCATTCTACTCCATTATATATATATATATATATATATATATATATATATATATATATATATATATATATATATATATATATATATATATATATATATATATATATATATATATAATATATATATATATATATATATATATATATATATATATATATATATATATATATATATATATATATATATATATATATATATATATATATATATATATATATATATATATATATATATATTATATATATATATATATATATATATATATTATATATATATATATATATATATATATATATATATATATATATATATATGTATATATATATATATATATATATATATATATATATATATATATATATATATATATATATATATATATATATATATATATATATATATATATATATATATATATATATATATATATATATATATATATATATATATATATATATATATATATATATATATATATATATATATATATATATATATATATATATATATATATATATATATATATATATATATATATATATATATATATATATATATATATATATATATATATATATATATATATATATATATATATATATATATATATATATATATATATATATATATATATATATATATATATATATATATATATATATATATATATATATATATATATATATATATATATATATATATATATATATATATATATATATATATATATATATATATATATATATATATATATATATATATATATATATATATATATATATATATATATATATATATATATATATATATATATATATATATATATATATATATATATATATATATATATAGTTATGAAAGGATTACACTTGGTTTTAGACAGTATTATTATTTTAGTTCACGCTACATGAATGCATTATTCTTGCAAATGTTTTATTTCAGATATTAAACAGTTCAAAGTTAAACACTTGTACATATATTCGGCGATGGATTTAAGAGAGGCAAAATTTTAATATCTTACCACTTTGGAAGCAAGATACACGAGAGATCTTTGTCAGAAGTTAACTTCTGACGTTCTCTCATATTCCGTTCGCTTCCAGGTGGCACTATGATAGTTAAATATACATAGGGTTGAATTCCCTTTGCCATAAGCCTATAAATACTTTAATTTTCATTCGATTATACCAAATTTTATTTACAAAACACTATACCTCTTAATCTCCCCCCTCCGGACTGGAAGTGTTAAAGATGAAACAAAGGCAGACAGAAAGAATATGAGGATAGGACGTAGCTTAATGGAGAGATGGAGGAGAAGAAGTGTAAAGAGAAACAAAAGACATGGAATGTTAGTCACAAAATGAATACTGAGAGGAAGATCGACTGAAAAAAGAAGAAGAAATCCAGGAAGTGGAAGAGGCGGAAACGATCGGTCGACCTTTAACCACAACGAAATAAAAGCCCTTACACAGTCGAAGTGAAAGGATGAGAACGATATTCGCTAAAAACACGCTACAAGGTCCCATATTATCTAGTAAGATGGCTGGAGGATACCACACACCGGTACCTAACGAAAGAAACTTAGGAAAATCAATTTAGACATGAAATGGAAGTAGTGCTGAAAAGACAGTTGTGGGAGAGGAAACAAAAAGCGAGAAGAGAAGCAGCTGAAGCAGAAACATGTTACGAAAAGAGAGAGAGAGAGAGAGAGAGAGAGAGAGAGAGAGAGAGAGAGAGAGAGAGAGAGAGAGAGAGAGAGCACATAGAAAGGTAGCAATGCGACACAACAACTATAAAATTAAATGAAATTTTCTCAAGATTTTCATTAATTTTTTAAACATTTTCATTAACGAAAATGTTAAAAAAAATAGTAACGGCAATATAAATGAAATAATAATAATAATAATGATAATAATAATAATAATAATAATAATAATAATAATAATAATAATAATAATAATAATAATAATAATAATAATAATAATAATAATAATAATAATACTATTCTTTATGAAAAATTAGACCAAGTTCCTGTTGGGATGCTGGTGGTGGATAGCGATCCCAAACCCTGTTCCATTTTTCCAACCATATATATATATATATAT
>SEYY01018373.1:20000-25000 GCA_009176605.1 Armadillidium nasatum
TAATAGCAAATTGTACTAAAAACTTGCTTGGAATAAGCTAGTTCCCCCTCTGCCTGTAATAGGTCGAGCCGAATGACTGCGATAGTCTTTCGATAGATTAAACGATTGTTGTAATAACATTTGTTTTAGAACTTGCTTGTAAATTGGCTCGTTCTTTGCCTGGTAATGGGTTACAATAGATTGAATGGAAATATTCTGTCTGTTAAAGATACATGTTAATATGTTGGGAATGCTTGTTAATTTGCTTTCCAGTTATGGTGTTACATGGAAATATGTTTCACTGATGTAGATTAAAGTTAGAACCTATTAACGTAACTCCGAAGAAAGCCTTATTATAAATGTTCATGCTACCACTTATTTTTTTTTTAGATGTAATTGTTTTTTTTTTGTGTTGTATATAGTAAATATTAAGAAAATCTACTAAGTCTTTTATTCGCCAAGCTATTGAGTCTGGTTTACACGTTATTTTTATTTAAAGGGAAGGTCGAGATATATGACACTTCCTACAATATATATATATATATATATATATATATATATATATATATATATATATATATATATATATATATATATATATATATATATATATATATATATATATATATATATATATATATATATATATATATATATATATATATATATATATATATATATATATATATATATATATATATATATATATACAGAGTCCATTATGAAAGTAATGCGCATTTGCTGGGAAAAATATATTTCTTGATCCTACCTGAACAAATGCTTAAAATTCTTCGAAATACTCTCCCCCAGTATCAATACACTTGCGGAGACGCGTCTGCCATGCCTTGAAGGCACCCTGACGGGAATGCCTCTTAGGAACATTGTGATATATTTTTGGATGTTTTCCACGGACTCCCAATGCTTTCCTTTCAGCTTTCTCTTCAGTCGGGGAAACAAAAAAAGTAGCACGGAGCCAAGTCGGGACTGTAAGGGGGCTGGGTGACTACCGGGGTGTTGCTTCTCGCCAGGAAATTGGTAATGATGAAGGCCATGTGGCTGGGGGCATTGTCATGGTGGAGCTTGAGCGTGTCTTTGATGTCAGCCCTCACACGCGCGACCCGGCGTTTCAATCTCTTGAGCACCTGCAGGTAAAAGGCTGAGGTGACAGTTTGTCCCTGAGGTGCAAACTCAAAATGGACGATTCCTCGGACGTCAAAAAAGACATTGAGCATCGTTTTGATGCGAGACTCATTCGAGGCTCATTCGCGCTTTCTTGAGGCGGGATTATGATTTTGTGTGCCACTCGCTGCTCTGCCTTTTCCATTCTGGGTCGTACGCGAACATGAACATCCAGGATTCGTCTTCGGTTACGACAGATTTAAGAAAATCCGGCTCATTTTGAATCAAATCCAACAATTCTTGACAGCGCAAAACTCGAAGTTCTTTCTGCTCTTCCCTCAACACTTTCAGCACAAGCTTCGAGCAAACCTTGCGCATTTGCAGATCCTCGGTCACTATTCCATGTACCGCAAAGGTGGACATGTTTAGGGTATCAGCGATTTGCTGGTTGCTCAATCGACGGTCGGAAGGCAAAACTTCGCGCGCACGATTTTGAATATATATATATATATATATATATATATATATATATATATATATATATATATATATATATATATATATATATATATATATATATATATATATATATATATATATATATATATATATATATATATATATATATATATATATATATATATATATATATATATATATATATATATATATATATATATATATATATATATATATATATATATATATATATATATATATATATATATATATATATATATATATATATAT
The DNA here is from genome assembly GCA_009176605.1 of Armadillidium nasatum. Classification (NCBI taxonomy): domain Eukaryota; kingdom Metazoa; phylum Arthropoda; class Malacostraca; order Isopoda; family Armadillidiidae; genus Armadillidium; species Armadillidium nasatum. The sequence goes on from SEYY01018373.1 coordinate 21,849, forward strand.
ATATATATATATATATATATATATATATATATATATATATATATATATATATATATATATATATATATATATATATATATATATATATATATATATATCATTGTACAAGCCGAGCGTTCAAGCTCTGACATGTGCGTACTTGTTCTGAATTTCTTGATTGTTTCTTGCGTGTTCTCATTTCATCTCAGTCTTTGTAAGATATCGTCATTCAGCAACCGTGTTTCTCCCAAGTTATTGATATGGCTTCACGGAAGTGAAGTGAATATTTAGTGTTAAAGCAACAGCAGAGTATCACAGATTTTGTGAAAACAGCATACTCTACATACTGTACTTCGAACTAAAACTTGGAGATCAAAATATAGTTTGGGCGTCTCATAAAGTGTGCAAACGGTACTTTGAGGATCTCCAAAACTGGTTCAAAAGTAAGAAAAATCTTTAACTTTTTGGATTTTTATAATATGGCGTGAGCAGAAGAGCCATAGTGACGATTGTTACTTTTGTTCTTTCAATGTAAAAGGGTATAATTCCAAATGGAAACATTCTATTCCATTTCATACCCCAATCTTCAATCTGCAATGCGTCACATCCCTCAGTTCAAATATTCCAATACCCAAGCCCCCAGATACCTTGGAAGAAATATCTTGTTCCACTGAAGATATAGTTATAAATAAACTAGTTGATGAATTAAGGTCTGATTTTGAAGATGATACAGGACCAAAATATTTCTCTCAAGAGGATGTTAATGATTTAGTAAGGGACTTGAATCTTCCCAAAGATGCTGCAGAGATACTCGGATCAAAGCTCGGAAGCTGGAATTTATTGTTGCTTGGGGTGTCATTTTCGTTGTTCAGACATCGTGAAAAGTATTTCGTGCTTTTAGCCTGATAGACAACTTGGTCTATTGCACAGACGTTGAAGGTTTAATCGATCAATTCAATATTCAATTTGATTCATCTCAATGGCGTCTATTTTTTATTGATTCTTCGAAAAGAAGCCTTAAAGCAATATTACTCAATAACGGTGGTATTTACGCCTTCATTCCTGTAAATTAATCGGTACATTTAAAAAAGGCCTACGAAAACCCGGAAATGGTTCTTCGGAAACTCAGATATGAAGGCCACGGATGGCTAGTGCGTGGTGATTTGAAAGTCTTATGCATGCTGCTTGAGCATCAAGCTGGATTTACTATATTCTCCCTTTACCTATGATTATGGGATAGTCGAGATCGCACAAATCACTGGACCGCAAAGACATGGCAGCCAAGGGGGCTTACAGTCGGAGAAAAAATGTCCTCCGAGAAACTTTAGTGCCTCCCCATAAAGTTTTGCTGCCACCACTCCACATTAAATTGGGAATGATGAAACATTCGTGAAATCACTTCCGAAAGATGTAGAATGCTCCAAATTTCTAGGTCTACCAGAGACAAAATTGAAGGAAGGTGTGTTCACTGAACCGGACATTAGAAGGCTTATAGCTGACCATGAGTTCATGAAGACCCTGAAAGAATCCTCAGAAGGAAGGTTAGGAAGCGTTCAAAGATGTCATGCAGAAGTATTTGGGCAACAGCAACTACCCTAACAATAATGAGATCGTCGGAAGAATGTTGAGAGCATTTCAAGCTTAAAAAAAAGTACATTTCCTCCATTCCCATCTAGATTACTTTCCTGAAAATTTGGGAGCTGTGAGTGAGGAACAAAGTGAAATATTTCACCAGGACATCAAAGAGATGGAGTGGAGATACCAGGGTGAGATGGAGCCTTACGATGATTGCAGATTACTATTAGAGATCTGCATAGAGAGATTCCAGATGATGTTCCTAAGCTTAAATGTACGAAGAGGAGCGTTAAAGACATGAAGGAACAATTTTAACTTGTATATACAAGCATATTTTATTTTAAAGTTGATTTTCTTGGAATTTGTTCAATAAAAAATCCATTTTATGTCAATTTTTATTTCCTTTGACATATTATCTTATTTCAAATAGGTACCTAATTTATTTAAAAAATGTGATGTTCAATGAAAACACGAAGGCCAATTTTGGATTCAGCACATCGAAAAACATAAAATTCACATTAAATAAATAAAACAAATTTCAAAAAAAATTTTGTGCAGGCCTTATTTTTTTTTTTTTTTTTTTTTTTTTTTTTTTTTTTTTTTTTTTTAAGCTCAAAAGTTTCTAAAATATATTTAAAGAAAAAAATGATCTTTTAATAATAATAATAATAATAATAATAATAATAATAATAATAATATATAATAAGGAAATTATTTTTTTTGTTTTACAAAATAAGTTAAAATATTTTCTAAAAGTTTCCTTTTCATCAAATTTATTTGAAAACTTTTCCTTTTGATTGCTCTTGCGAAGAGAAAACAAAAAAAAAAGAGGAAGGAAGAGTGGTGCATTTATCTTATTTAATAAAATATTTAATTAAGCTGCGAGGAGGAAGAAGAACAACGAAAGAGAAATGCAAATTATCCTCGCAATAAAAAAAGGAATGAAAAAAAGAATGTTTCTTAAATTCATTTTGAAACGTCTCAGACGACGTAAAACCTTTTTATTTTATTTGAACTAACCTTACCAAACGACAAATGTATTCCTCATTTATATATATATATATATATATATATATATATATATATATATATATATATATATATATATATATATATATATATATATATATATATATATATATATATATATAAATATATTACCACCACTCATGGGCAGAGCCCTTTTCAAGGAGAAAGTATAATTAAAGAATAAAAGAAAACTCACCCAGCCTAATGCAGATCCCTCAGGTGGACATAGACAGACGATTTAAAGAGAGGTAAACTAAATACAGCAGGAAAAACAGAAGAAAGTAGGCACTTTCCCAGAAAGAGGTAGCTTGAAAGGAAGAAGTGCCACAACGTGCAAGCCTAGAGTATGTAATGATCACACAAAATTCATGTACGAGCAAGGCACCCCTTGTTATGCGAGGACGAAGCAATGGAGGTGGAATGAGAGAGGACAACTCCCTCGAGCACTTGCCGTTGTAATACCTATAGAAGAGGATGAGTGAGCTAACGTCACGTCGCAAAAAAAAGATGGTCAAGGTTGTTTGAAGTAGGGGAGAGTTTATTAGTCTTTCAGCGTTAAACTCATCCCT
>SEYY01018373.1:37500-50000 GCA_009176605.1 Armadillidium nasatum
CAGATTAAATGGTAAGCTTTTGGTTCATTCTTGCGGTGAATATTTTCTTCTATTCTTTTGTTGACCTTCGTTTGGATTATTAGTAATCCGGATATGTTATTCTCAGTGGCAGATGCGGAAATTCCCAAGATAACCCTTCATTATCCATTCAGGGAAGTCAAAGGACCAAAATATAGTCATCCATCCTGTTTCTCAGAATAAATTCTTCTTGAAGAGAAAGAAACTCTTCCATACTCTAGGGTGATTAATCTTGTTGCTAGTTGTGGCTATTTTCCCCATATCCATTAATATATATATATATATATATATATATATATATATATATATATATATATATATATATATATATATATATATATATATATATATATATATATATATATATATATATATCTGATCTAGAATTACAGTGCAAGTAAAACGAATCTGAATATTTAAATGTGAAATCACTTTCATTAAAAATATGTTACTCCACATTTATTTTCAAATGTTTTTTACAATAAATGAATTTTTTATTATTTAATCTTATTATAATTTCTCTCGAATTGATCAACAGGATTCACCATCCCCATTTTTATACTTAAAAAATTCATAAATTTCTTGAACATTTAAAAGAAAGACTTGAATAAATTGTAGGGAAAACCCGGATCGAGCGAAGCGAGCGAGTTCCAGAACACATCCCGAGCAAAGAGTGGGGTATTCTGGTATTCAGGTTTCCATACTACTTATATATATATATATATATATATATATATATATATATATATATATATATATATATATATATATATATATATATATATATATATATATATATATATATATATATATATATATATATATATATATACTGATATGTATTTATATCTGAGAATTCTTCGAAAATCGAGAAACTTAAAGAAGTATGTGAATTTTCAGAAAACCTTTTTCAGCCATTTGTAAAGGCAGAATTTTATGGAACGAACTATAATAATTCTTATTATCACGTGAATCAAATCTGTTTTCCTTCGCAAGAATACAAAATTCAGTTTAAAAATTTTTTAATTTTTAACTTTTTATATTATTTATAGTGTTTTACAAAAGTTTGAAAATCGACGACAGGATCGGATCATGTGAAGAGAACTAAATGCAAGGACGACAGGACTAGCCATCCGGCCTTGTGATTTCTCTGTCAACGGCTTGTAACTACTCCAGAACCAGCATTGGGAACCATTGCTCGGAGAAGCGCAATCTTTTGAAGACCCCTGGGAGAGAGTGTTTGGAGGTTGGTTTGAGAACGATGCTGGTCCTACTGAAAGGGTGAAAACCCTACCTGAAGAGTCTGGATAGGACTCATGGACCGGCATGGGGACCGGCGAGCCGAAGAACTTGATCTTTTGGAGGTCTCTGGGAGAACTTCTTCAAGCAGATGGGAAAAGATGCTGGTTCACTGACAGGGTGAAAACCCTTCCTGGGAGATGGTATAGTATAGTATAGTTTATTTTTTACTTCTCCTACTTAAGGAAATTAGATTTTTAAAAATTAAGCTGCATATATATATATATATATATATATATATATATATATATATATATATATATATATATATATATATATATATATATATATATATATATATATATATATATATATATATATATATATATATATATATATATATATATATATATATATATATATATATATATATATATATATATATATATATATATATATATATATATATATATATATATATATATATATATATATATATATATCCAAATTTCGTAAAAATTTATGTGATTTTATGTAATCGTAAAGATTATATACAGGAATGTATTTGCTAAACTGGTGCATCTCTATTCTTTTTTTATTTGAAAGATTTTCTCATTCTCCGCTTGGAAACTAAACATCAAGTTTTAAAGGGAAATTGATGGCGCTGATTATCCCGTCTGCAGCCGATCTCTTCCATTACCGAAGCTTTGTTCGACCTTTCTCACAAAACCGTTTGTCTTTCTCTTATTTCAAAAGGAATTCTTTCTTCCAAAACTCGATGGACTTTTTTCTTTAAGTGTTTTATTGCTTTGGCTCCTCTCATCAAATTATGCGAAACAAGGTTCCTTCTAGAATAGAAATATTAGGAATTTATGTGCGCATGTATCTGTTTCACGTACAAAAATATGTTGAATACTCACTCTATTATTGTTTTTTGCGTGAAAGTGTGTCTGTGTATTGTAAGGGATTTCTGTTACGCTGCATATATATATATATATATATATATATATATATATATATATATATATATATATATATATATATATATATATATATATATATATATATATATATATATATATGTACATCCATAAACACAAAGCAGAACTTAACAATAAAATTACGACCTACCTCTCCATATTATACAAAATTAACTGACCTCATACACTGTATTCAATTATACCCTCTCTTTTTTGCTCTAATTTAATTACAGAAGGATCATTCACTTTCATTGACAATTACTCCTTGACGTATCTTAGTCATCAGAACACCCACAACATAACTCTATACTGTTGAGCACAGATATTTGTTGTGCCTACTTTCTTTATTTAAGTATGTTTGACTATATTTATATGTTTGTATGAATGTATGTATGTATGAATGTATGTATGTTTGAGTGTATGTATGTATGTATGTACGCATATATTTTTACATATATCTATATGTATGTATGTATGTACGCATATATACATATATATATATAATATATATATATATATATATATATATATATATATATATATATATATATATATATATATATATATATATATATATATATATATATATATATATATATATATATATATATATATATATATACTGAGGGAAATGAATATGATAAATTTTAAAATATAAGGAGATTTGGAAATTAATAAAATATTTCTTTTTAAATGTAATGCATGTATAATATGTTATAAAATTTATTTGCGATATAATAATTTTGACTATTTTTGAATTAAATCTGCAGATATATTCATCGATTAAACTAATTTTAAATATAAAACTATATTTCTATAACCATAAAACTATTTCCGATAATATCTGTTATTTTACCGGTAAAACCTTTTGCTTTGGCAACTATGTACTATGGCTTTTTTTGTAGTGTTTATTGATATCATATGATACTTTCTTTACTTTTTTTTGTGCAAAATAAAAAAATCAGTCAAAGAATCGCGAATGATTGGAAATTTTCCTTGAATTGTTTTTAAAGGTCAAATATATTTTTTGTTTATAAATGCCCTAAGATGTCATACTAATAGTAGGTCTGTATTTTATAGTAGGTTACACAGACCTACAGACCTATATATGTAATAAGTTAAAAGAATTCAATTTGTTGACTAATCTTTACAATGGAGTTTACAATCAATTTTTTGCGTACAGAGATACGGCGTAGTGCTTAGGTGTTTAAATAGATTGCATACTATATTCAATGAAATTAAAGGTTCAGTTTCCTATATAAATAATTCAAATGTGTTTAAAAAGTTTCTCAAAACTTAGACTCAAAAGTTGTTCCCAAGGTCAATTTTTACCAAAATATACATGCTTTGATGAAGGTATTTATCTAGCTTAGTCATGAAAAAAAATGAGAGTATAAGAAAATAAGAGAATTAGAAGTCAAAGGGACCCATCAAGACTGTCCCAGTCAACAAAATGCTAAACTTGGCATTCACCATGAATGGTCCATCCGGGATTCCGATTTTACCCATGCAAATAATCAACTTGATCCCATTATTTTGCAGTATGTGCAGCATGCAATTTATTACATATCATTAGATTATATCATCTAAGCTAGCACGCAAAGTCACTGATACCCCAAAGTAATGTCAAAACCAAGATACACAGCCCAAAAAAAACGAGTCAATCTAGCTATACCTTCATCATTCATATTGTGACTTTCAAAAAAGGTTAGGTAAATATGTTGATCCAACCTTTCCTTAAAGGTTGAAAGAGAGTTACTATCAACAATACCCCATGGAAAATCATTCCAAAAATTAACTATCTGTTGCTGAAATAATACTTTTCACATCCATAGGGCAAGCTTTCTTCTTTATCTTTTAATTATAACCCCTAGTGAGTCCACTGTGTTGTGATAAAAACAACACCCACATTTGCATCACTAACAGACGATAACATTTTGAAAATCTGAATAGTATCTCCTCTCAGATATCTTCTTTAGATGGAAAACACCACTAATTCCTTGAACCTAACCCTGTAACGCATGTCCATTATGCTAGAGAAAGATTTTTAGCCAAAGATTTTTTAAAGAATATATATATATATATATATATATATATATATATATATATATATATATATATATTATATATATATATATATATATAATATATATATATATATATATATATATATATATAATATATATATATATATATATATATATATATATATATATATATATATATATATATATTATACGCTCCAAGAAAGCTGGTAAGTTGTGCTTTAAAATCAAATTTCTATTTTATTTTATTTTATTTTTATTTTTAAAGTTTGCGAAACAAGGAAAGTAATTTGATAAGTTTGATAACTCGAAAATTTTTAATGCTACCGAATTTTTGTTACTTCTACAACTTGATCAAAAGATGAAGGATTTATCTGATTTTCTCAATTTTTTTCATCCCCTGTTGAATATATATATATATATATATATATATATATATATATATATATATATATATATATATATATATATATATATATATATATATATATATATATATATATATATATATATATATATATATATATATATATATATATATATATATATATATATATATATATATATATATATAAATATTTTTACTTTAAGCTCGATAGAAAATTCTGAAATGAAACTCTGTGGCAGGATGTGAGAAACATTCATAAAACAAAATATTTATCAAGAAAAATGTGGTAGCGTATCTTCGGAATGAGCTTGGAAAATGGGTTCTAAATATATATAAAAAGATGGAATAATGCTTACAGGGCACTTTAGCCAACCGTGTGCTATTAGTAACCAAGAAACCTTCCTCGTGTTTCTCTAGCCAGCCATGTACCATAATTATATGGGGGAGGGAAGCAGCACTCCTGGGGCGAAGAGATTACCCCCATTGGGTATATAGGATGTTAAGAGTACTTCCCATCTTATCCCGGTGCCCAGTGGTTCGCTCCATTTCGCGCTCACCTTCTTCTACACGGAGTAGGTTCTCCTTCATGCACATAAAACATTAATATAAACACCCTTTTAAAAAAAAATTAAATAAATAATGACGTCAACAACGGTAGCCTCGGAGAAGCCCCAGGAGGTAGCTTGAAAAAATAGTCCCTCATCCACTCCTTCCCCAAAACCACTTGGAAGTTGTTGGCCTCTTGTGATGGGATTGGTGACACCAGGACTCTGCAGCCGGCCTGTCCTGATGCACTGTCTATTTTTTCATTAATTTCTGCAACATTCGCTGTCTACACTCCAATTTCCACTTTGTTGAACATCACCTCTCTTCTTATACACCTCACCTCTTATTCTTGACCGAAATTCAGATGTTTGAGCGTACTGATTGCAATTACTATTCTGTTTCCTCCTACTGTCTCTATCCACAATTTTCAGCCAAAGGCGGTTATTGTGCATACGTGCGCAACGATGTTGTTTGTTCTTGTGTCTCTAATTTGGAGTCTTCCGAATTTCCCACCTTATGGCTCACTCTCTCCTGCCATTCTACGATTAAATTCATTTGTTCTGTTTATTTATCTCATAATTCTATTAACTATCCTAAATTCTTCGATTATTTAAATTCCAAAATAGAGCACATTCTCTCTTCTTCTCCTTTCTCTGAAATCATCATATTAGGTGATTTCAATGTTCACCACCGCCAATGGCTTTCTTCTAGTTCTCATGATACAGCTGGTGAACGTGCCTTCCATTTCGCTATCCAAAACGACCTTGAGCAGTTGGTGCAGCTCCCTACTCGTATCCCTGATCGTCTTGGAGATGAACCCAACATTCTAGACCTTTTTCTAACTTCTAATCCTTCTCCTTATACTGTTAAACTCTTTCCTTCTCTGGGTTCCTCCGATCACCTTCTTATCTATGTATCCTCTTCTGTCTCTTCGAGTCTTCCGCATTGACAAGGAAGGACGTTTGTGACATTTCGGTGCCGCAAGCTGGTCGTACTTCTTTGATTTCGCGTGGAATGATTATTGTTTCCGTGTGAGGGGTCCCTCGGAGTGTGCAGAAAGTATTACTGAGCTGATTCTCTCTGGCATGGAGGCGTACATTCCATTTTCTTTCTCTTAAATAAAATCTTACTAACCTTGGTTAAACTGTGCTTGTTCTAGCGCTATCCGCCGCAGGGATGCTGCCTTCAGGGATTACCATCGTCTTCAAACTCCAGAAACTCATGCCACTTATATTTTATCCCAGAATCGTGCATAATCTATCTTTCTTAACACTAAAAACTAATTTCTCCGTAGAAAATGCAATAATTTCTCTGGTTCTTCTTCTTCCCATTCTTTCTGGCATTTTGCAAAAAATATCAACTCTAACTTTGCTTCTTCCTCTTTCCCTCCTTTACTATCTTCCAACGGCACAACTGCTGCCTTACCTTCTTCTAAAGCTGAACTCTTCGCATAAACTTTTGCCTCTAATTCAACCTCAGACGATTCCTGAGCTATACCTCCTCCTTCAATTCCCTCCAATTCATTTTTGCCTAAAATTAGAATTTCTTCTAAAGATGTCATTTCTGCTCTCTCTGAGCTTAAACTAAGAAGGCGTACGGTCCGATGGTATTCCTCCTGTGGTTCTCAAAACTTGTGCTTCCGAGCTTGCACCCTGCCTTGGTAAACTATTTCGTCTTTCTTTCTACTTCAACCTTCCCTTCTTGCTGGAAACGTGCGCTCATTCAGCCTGTGCCGAAGAAGGGGGACCCTCTCAACCCTCCAACTACCGTCCAATTTCTTTAACCTCCGTTCTCTCTAAAGTTTTCGAATCTATCCTTAACAGGAAGATTTGGAAACATCTCAATTCTTCTAATCTTATCTCTGATCGCCAGTATGGCTTTCGTAAGAAACGCTCTACTGGTGATCTTCTTTCCCTTCTCTCTGACTCTTGGTCCTCCGCTCTCTTCGGCATTTCGGTGAATCCTTTGCTGTCGCGCTGGACTTCGATAGAGTCTGCTACAAAGCTTTGATTTCTAAACTTACCTCTCTTTTCGAAATCTATCCTTCTCTCTGTAATCTTCTCGCTACTTTCCTTTCCGGTCGTTCTATAGCATCTGTTGTAGACGGCCACCGTTCATCCTTTAAATCTATTAATAGTGGTGTTCCTCAGGGTTCTGTCCTATCTCCAACACTTTTTCTGCTTTTCATTAATGACCTTCTCTCTATTACCTCAATCCTATTCCTATGCTGATCCACCCTTTACTCCTTTCATTTTGAAAAACGTCCCCACAACAGCAGTTGATAGACTCGAGAAGGGTAGCCTTGGAGCAACTAACCTCTGATCTTTCACGTATTTCAAATTGGGGCAGAGAAAACATGGTTGTTTTCAATGCCTCAAAAACTCAGTTCCTCCATCTCTCCACTCGACACAATCTTCCACACAACTATGATGTCTTCTTCGAAAACACACAACTCAAACCTTCATCTGTTCTTTCCAAATTCAATAACGAAATAAACGCGTAAGAGACACACACAGTCAATGACTTACAAAGTAATGCGTAACACAAACAGACAATGCATTTATACGGTAATTGATTGTTTTGCTCAACAATCCCGAAATTTAGAGTTTGTAACTTACTTGGTTTCGTAGATACAAAATATATAGTAACAAACACATACAGACAGCCAGACGGAAAACTAAGCACATTACGTCATACCTTTATAGGAACCTTTTCCTTTATTTTTGCTTGTCTTATCAGTTACCAAAAATTTTTACCATAATTTTGAATCACCCTTTATATATATATATATATATATATATATATATATATATATATATATATATATATATATATAATATATATATATATATATATATATATATATATATATATATATATATATATATATATATATATATATATATATATATATAAAATTCCATTCCCAAATGAATAAATTAAAAAAAATTTAAGGTTTATTTATTTCTTTTTTTAAAACTTTTAACATTATTTTTTTTTTATCCCAATGTTAATCCTTCGAGAAGGGAAATTGAAAACGTACCAAGTCAACAAAAGACCTTAATTGTCTTCATTTAAACTTTCTGATTTCTGGAAAGTTGTTCAGCTCTGCCTCATCTATGTCCAACTTTGGGAAAAGTTATTCCATGGGAATCAAATCAGCAAAAGGAGTAAGAAAGGCACAAACATTATTTTAGACATTGCTCGAAATTTCTTTGTTGAATTTATTATTCCAAATTTTCTTGAGAAATTACACCATAATGAAAATTTTATTTTCAATTATATTATTAACAAGTATTAAAAGTATATACTATATATATATATATATATATATATATATATATATATATATATATATATATATATATATATATATATATATATATATATATATATATATATATATATATATATATATATATATATATATATATATATATATATATATATATATATATATATATATATAGACTCCAAGTGATTGACATCAAATAAAATGATGCTTTGGTCAAACATCAAGCTAGAACACAAACTACTTGCAACCAAGAATTATAACATATAAAATAATATAACTTCACAAGATACACTAAAATGATCAACAATATTAACTTTTTAACCGAATTTACTTTACGTTTCATAAGTAAAATAGACAATATTGCAAACGTCTGGATAAAACCTAACAGAAGGTTAAAAATGTGTCACAATACAAAGATAAGTAAAATTGGAATCTGTATCTACATAATATATGTAATACGAATCCCTCTGTCTCTGGCGTACCACCCCTACCCCACCCTCCGGGTAAGTGAAAAATAAATGAAAAGTTCTATGACTCACCTATCAGATAGATACGAGGATGACTTTGTAAGTACATTTAATACAAAAGTTAGATTAAACACAGAGATTTAAGTTATATTTTGGAGGTATTAGGGAGGGAGAATCCATCTTGAAAGTGGGAGACTGCAGCAGAATCTATTTCGAAGACTCAGCGATTCGCCGCTTTTATATGGTTTCCTCTTCCCATTTCCTCCCTCTTACCCCCCGTTTCCCATACATCGTGATGAAATATTAAGGAAAATAAAACTCTTCTCTGTAAACTATTTCGTCTATGTCTTTCTACTTCAACCTTCCCTTCTTGCTGGAAACATGCGCTCATTCAGCCTGTGCCGAAGAAGGGGGACCCCTCTCAGCCCTCTAACTATCGTCCAATTTCTTTAACCTCCGTTCTTTCTAAAGTTTTCGAATCTATCCTTAACAGGAAGATTTGGAAACGTCTCAATTCTTCTAATCTTATCTCAGATCGCCAGTATGGCTTTCGAAAGAAAAGCTCTACTGGTGATCTTCTTTCCCTTCTCTCTGACTCTTGGTCCTCCGCTCTTCGGCATTTCGGTGAATCTTTTGCTGTCGCGCTGGACATATCGAAAGCTTTCGATAGAGTCTGGCACAAAGCTTTGATTTCCAAACTTCCCTCTTTCGGAATTTATCCTTCTCTCTGTGACCTTCTCTCTGATTTCCTTTCCGGTCGTTCTATAGCAGCTGTTGTAGACGGCCACCGTTCATCCTATAAATCTATTAATAGTGGTGTTCCTCAATGATCTGTCCTATCCCCAACACTTTTTCTGCTTTTCATTAATTACCTCTCTATTACTTCATCTCCTATCCACTCCTATGCTGATGACTCCACCCTTCATTACTCTTTTCATTTTGAAAGACGCCCCTCCCAGCAACAGTTAATAGAGGCAAGGAGGGTGGCCTTGGAGCAACTAACCTCTGATCTATCTCTCATTTCAAATTGGGGCAAAGAAAACATGGTCGTTTTCAATGCCTCAAAAACTCAATTCCTCCATCTCTCGTGGCCGGAAGTCTCAAGATTGTCCCATGTCATGACTTTACAGGATAAGGTGTGTACGAAGCTGACGTCATCATTTCAAAAGTCGAAAATGTGTCGGAAGTATAGAACAATTCGATTTTCTAGTTTATGATGGTCAAGTTGGCGCAGTGGTAGACTACTGGCGTAGCGTAGTAGGTAAAAGTCTATACTTTTGTGCTATAGGGCCCGGGATCGATTCCCCTATAGCAAACTTTAAACTTTGACGTTTAATGAAATTTAGTCTGCGAGAGTGTTTAGCAGACTGTAAATAACATTTACCTTATATATATATATATATATATATATATATATATATATATATATATATATATATATATATATATATATATATATATATATATATATATATATTATATATATATATTCAGTTGGGAGGATATTGTGATTTGGATCAATATAATGAAGAAACCATTGTTTGATTTTATCGTTTTTATTAAAGATCCCCCTTCATGTTTATCTCCCTAGTCTCTAAACCCTATACACTCCCAATAGTTGATATAATTAATTTTTCCTTCACTGGAAATTTATTTATCAAGTAAATAACTCTTCTTCTCTTCTAGTCTCTTCTTTCTATTTCTTTCTCATTTATATCAGCAATGTTTAGTACATTATCAATATGCATATTTTTAAAAAAGAGTTTAAATCGATATCTTGTGATCATCTATGCAAAAACGAAGCAACTCTTTAAAACTTTATGTTTTATGTTAAACTTCTTATTTTACTCCCTTTTGTATGACTAAAAACGTTGCACTGTTAAAGGTGATCATTCCATCAGTTTTCTTCGTCATAAAGACTTTCAAATTCGTTGAAGCCTTCCCGCTATCACTTCTTTCCATTCTTTGTTCCAAAGGACTGAGCAATATTGCCTCCCTTTCGTGCTGAATGGCTTTCTTTGCGGGAGGAAGTCGACTCTCGCTCAACATTTTCTACAAACTTTATGCTTATACGATTTTTTAATTATACAGTTCGAAAAATGGGCTTGAAAACAGTAAAAAAAAAATTCCATTTTTCATGTGTATTTTAAAAATTTATTCTTTACATACAAACACACACTAACTAATACATCCACACACACACACACACACACACACACACACACACACACACACACACACACACACACACACACACATATATATATATATATATATATATATATATATATATATATATATATATATATATATATATATATATATATATATATATATATATATATATATATATTATTATTTTATTATTTTATTGCAATTATTATTATTATTATTATTATTTTAGTATTTTAAATATAGTTAATGAATTTATATTTGGTTTATATTTTAAATTAGAAATTTTTAGAGCTTAGATTGTGCTGAAGACGGACCGCGTTAAGGTTTGAAACGTTCACACTATAATAAATGATATGTGGAAACCCTTGGTGTTGGCTTTAACCTTTCTGATTAGATTGAAGTTCACAAGGAACGAAGTTATAACTATATATATATATATATATATATATATAATATATATATATATATATATATATATATATATATATATATATATATATATATATATATATATATATATATATATATATATATATATATATACCACCACTCACGGGTCAAGTCCTTTTCAAGGAAGGGCAGAAATAAAAATAAAAGAGAAAACCACCCAATTCCAACTAACGCAAATCTCTTAGGTGGGCACAGACGGAGGCCTTAAAGAGAGGAAGACTAAATACAGGAGGAAAAACAGATGATGGCAAAGAGTGCCACAGAATATAAGTGGCTGGAAAGAAGGAGGCACCACAACAGACAAGCCTGGGATTTACCATATTCACACAAAATTCAGGTAAAAACATGGCTCCCCTTGTGCTCAAAAACTCAGTTCCTCCATTTCTTCACTTGGCACAATCTTCCTCACAAATGTGATTTCTTCTTCGAAAACACACAACTCAAACCTTTATTTGTTGTTAATATTCTCGATGTCCCCTTTTCTCGTGACCTTTCTTGGAAAGATCACATTACTTCTTTTTCTAAACAAGCTTCTATGAGGTTGGGTGTTCTGAGGCGCCTTCAGAATTACTTCACGCCACCCAGATTGCTTGCTCTCTATATGAGGTGTTGTTCACCCCTGTATGGGGTATGCTTCACACATCTGGGGTGGTTACATTCATACAGCTCTCCTTGAGAAGGTGGAGTCTAGGACTTTTTGTCTCGTCAACTCACCTGCTCTTACTAACTCTCTCAAATCCCTTTCTGCCCGTCGAATTGTTGCGTTACTCTCTCTATACTATCGCTATTACAACGGACACTGATCTTCTGAACTCTCTCTACCATTGAGAAGAGCTCGTGCGACGTGCCTTTCTACACAGTCTCATCCTTTCTCTGTCCAACTCTCCGACCCCAGAC
>SEYY01018373.1:52500-74611 GCA_009176605.1 Armadillidium nasatum
TACAAAAGAAAATTGTCAACTTTGGGGGCATATATCTTCTCAACCGTAGCAGATAGAGGAACGATCCAGGAAGGCTCTCAAGTTCTACAAGACACGTACAATTCATATATTAAATATTTTTGCTCTATCTCTCGTAATTTAGAAATTGTAAGAAATCACAGAACCTGATTTCGACAAAAAAAAAATTAATAGTTTATTTGAGGGGCCATATCTCCTGAACGGAAGCTCGTAGAATCCTGAGATGTTCATATTCTGGCTCAGCATGACGAAATCTATTTGCATAGGGGATTTAAGCGATATTTAAAGTTAAGCTTATATGGCATTAGTTGTACACTTGAAAAGCCTGAAAAGCTAAAAAAAAAAAAAAAAAAAAAAAAAAAAAAAAAAAAAAAAAAAAAAAAAAAAAAAAAAAAAAAATCTTATTTCAGGGTAGAGAATTCTGAATCTGGAGTCCTTATCCCACTACAACGTGCCGTTAAAGAGTTATAAGCCGTTAAAAGGGACCCCAGAAGCGCGTCGATCTTAACCATAGACAATAAAAGTCTATGATCTTAACCTATGACCATAATCTGTGCTATGACTCAGCGTACCGTATTACAGGCCAATTGTGCCATGAAATATGAGTCCGTATACCAGAATGAAAAATTTGGTTTTCCTTGTTCTATACCACCAATTTAAACCGAAATATAGAGGTTAGAGAATTGGATAATATATAATTTGATGAACCATGGAACGTACTATACTAGTTAAAAATTTCAATGGTCTAACTATTGCAGTTTTTTAAAAAGAAATTAAGGTTTCATCATACCGTGGTATCCCTATACAGAGGCACATAAAGATCTTGACAAAGTAGTAGCTGTATATTATATTCACAGTTCTACTTGGATGATAATTGTCTCTCATTCCCAGCAAATAATCGTAGGCTAGAAACCGCAATGTTTAGATTGAGAATAGGTCATGCACCTATACAAGCTTAAAATGGCTCAATCGCCTTCATGTCCTCACTTTGCGTTCCCAACATAAACAGTTGAACATTTCTTGATACATTGCCCACAGTACATGGTGGCTAGGAATTTGCGCTTTAGCAGGTTGAGGACTTTAGGAGTTTCACTCATTAATGTCACAACTTTGTTGGCACTAAATAATGTACCTCCAATAGTCAAACAGCAAACATGGCAGTATATCCAGCAATTTTTAAGACAGACTGGTAATTTATACAGGATATAGATAATTCTATCAAACTGTGAACTTGTCTGTGAAGATATGACTAATTGTTTATTTTTTTATTTTCTTTTCAAATATGATTTCTATTATTATTAAATGAGACATCTAATAATTGAGCAGTAATTGAGTAAAATATGCATTTTGATTAAAAGCTGAATTTTTTCAATCAAGTTTCAACTGTGGAAGAAGAAGATAGAAGCCATGGTCAATAGGCCGATGCTGCCTGACGACCATTAAAAACATTAAAGTAAAAAAAAAGTAATTTTCCTTTCCTGGACGGTATATAATGTTGAAATCATAGGAAGACAATTCTATTTTCCATCTCATAACCTTTTCGATCTTAATTTTTCCTGATAATTTGGCATCAAACATGAAAGAAACGGATTTCTGATTAGTAGCTAGAATAAAGTGGTGTCCAATTAAATAATGTTTCCACTTACGCAAGGCCTCAACAATTGCATATGCCTCCTTTTCCACTGAAGAATGCTTTCGCTCACTATTATTTAAGGTCCTAGAAAAGAATGCAACAGGCTTACCTCCCTGATTAAGTGCAGCAGCTATAGCAAAATCAGAAGCATCAGTTTCTACAACAAATGGTATTGATTCATTAATTGAGCAGACGACAGTCCTACAAATATCCTGTTTGAGGATATCAAATGAATCTTGAGTAATTTCTTGGCAAGGGAAACTGTTTACTTTGCACCAGTGATTGTATCTTTTCAGAAAACTTTGGTATCCAATTGGAATAGTAGGAAAACAATCCAACTACTCTTTTTAGTGTTTTAGCATCAGATGGCAAAGGAAGTTCCAGTAGTGGTCTCAATCTCTCTGGATCAGGTTTTATTTCATTGTGAGAAATGCTATAGCCAAGCCAATTAATATCTGTTAAGTAAAACTTTGATTTTTCATAATTAATAGTAAGATTGTTTCTTTTGGCAGCCTCAAGAAATCCATTCAAGTTTAAATTGTGTTCCTCCTCCGTTTTTCCACAAATTACCAAATCATCTAGATATTGAATATACACCAAGTAATTTAATACTTTCAATAAAATCATGAATGATACGTTGAAAACATGCAACTCCATTGGTTACACCAAAGGGTATTCTGCAAAACTGATAAGAGTTTACCACAGGCCTTCGAAAGCTGTATATGGTTTATCATTTTCTTGTATAGGGACTTGATGATAGGCACTCTTTAAGTCTATTACACTAAAATATTTATGATGAGCTATAGTGTTAACAAGGTCATCAATCCTCTGGAAGAGGATAGGAGTCTAGTTGAGTGTACCTATTGTCTGTGAATAGTCAATTACAAATCTTTTTCTTACTGTTGTTGTTCACAACTACTTCTTGATTTCTCCATGGTGAGAAACTTGGCTCAATAATTCCTTCTTGAAGCAGACGTTCAATTTCTGCCTTAATAAATTGAGAATCTGAGCTATTGTAATGTCTTGATTTTGTAGCTATCGGTTTGCAGTTGGGTAGCAGGTTTAAAAAAAGAGGATGAGAGTATACCGAGTATGAACTTAAACAGTATGCCTTAAGTGGAGGTAATTTTCCTCCAAACTGAAGAATAACACTTTCATGTTGACAAACCAACGGATGATGAACATAGGAAAATTTTCCTATGTTTAACATCATGTCCAAACAGTAATTCACTGCACAAGTTAGGCAAGACTTCTAATTTTATTTTTTTTTAAATAATGATTCAGTATCTTAAAGTTAACAAAACAATAACCAAGAGTTTCATAAGACAAAGAAGACTGTGCCAATTGTTACTTTACCTCTCCTTGGAATAATGGACAAAGACAGACTATCTGCTAAATCCTTACCTATATATAACTATGAGGACTACCTGAGTCAATGAGAGCATTCACACTATGATTTCCAATAATAATTTCAACTTTAAAATTTAGACAACCCTCTTGAAGCTGTGGTTGAAGAACCAACAATAGATGCTAATAGAGAATCTTGTGGCAGCAGATAATTGGGCTTCACTTCTACAAACAATTAGCATAATGCCCCTTCTTTTGACATTTTCTGCAAATGACATCTCGTGCAGGACAGTAAGACCGTGGATGACGCTTATTTCCACAGAAATAACACTTCTGATTATACATTTTAATACTTTGTTTGGCTGCTGCAACAGTAAACTCTGTTTTTCCATTAGAACTGTTTGGAATATCATCGGTTGCAAGAGAATTTTCAATAGCTGAAACTGATGCTGAGAGAGGTGTATATGGAGTAGAATAGGAACTTGAATTTTGCTGGGCTATGTCTAAAGCACGAGCTTGTTCGAATGCTGATTGTAGCTCCAATGTTTTATTCTCTAACAACCTCTGACGAATGTAGGTAGAATTTAATCCAGTTATGAATGCATCACGAATGGCATCATCTCTATTTTTCTCAGCACTGACAGCTCTAAAGTTGCAGTCAATACTTAATTGTTTTAAGACCTGCAAAAATTCATCTAAACTCTCTCCACTTTGCTGTCATCAAGTGGCTAGTTGATATTGAGCAAAAATTTCAGTTTTTGGTTTTACATATAATTGTGTCAATACCTCAATAGCTTCTTCATAAGTATCACAGCTAGATATGTATGTATTCATAAGTAGCAGGAGCAATATAGTTAATAAGAGTATTCAATTTGTTAGGGTTATGTGATTCAATAGCAGAGATAAAATTTATAAAAGTTTTGTACTAGTGATTCCATTCTCTTCCAAAGGTATTTACATTTGGATTTGCTTCAAATCTTTCTGGTTTAAGGAATTTATCCATTTTGAATTTTTTTTTTTTATATTTGATTTTTCATTTTAGTGGAATAAATTGAAGTGAATTAAAATAATGAAAGACCTTTCATTTAAAAGCTGTGGGATTGTGCATGAATGTGGAAAAAGACAACTGTTAATAGTTAGCAGGGAGGGGGAGGGAGAGGAGCTTGTGCTGAAGGTAGATGGTGAGGAGGTGAGAGTGGTAGAGAGATGTGAATATGGAGAAATACGGAATAGTGGTGAGGGCACAATACCCATTCTTAGCTGACAAAAGAATGGAAATTGGAGTAAAGAAAGTAATTTTGAAAGTAATTTTTCCCCATTTTTGCTTTATAGTATTTGAGTATAGAGGGCCAAATGGGACCCCTGGATGGTATGTGGTGGTTGTTGTACATTCACATACCAAAAATGGCACTCAACGATGAGGATTGAAGTAAAAGGCTGGGTTTTTCGTTTATTTTATACACAAAATAAATGAGATCGACAAGAGGTACAACCAACAATATATTTTAATTTTTTTTTTTTAAATATTAATTTTCATATTTCCATATATTTTTTTTTATATTAAAATATTCAGAAAGGTTCATATATCTCAAAAAAAAAAATACCAAATGATACATAGTTATATGTAATCAATTTTTTTGCACCTTTTGAGTCAAAATTTTCAAAAATTGGTTAATTTTACCCCATTTTATGGTTATATTACCCATATATATATATATATATATATATATATATATATATATATATATATATATATATATATATATATATATATATATATATATATATATATATATATATATATATATATATATATATATATATATATATATATATATATATATATATATATATATATATATATATATATATATATATATATATATATATATATATATAAACTTTATTAACAGGAATTTTAATATAAAAATTATATGTTAATGAACTTTTTAAGTAAACTCATGCCATTGACCAATTACATTAAAAAAATTATCATATAAATATATACTTGCCAGTTTTCCCTATTGACTTTTGACTGAGGTTTTATTATTTTTTTATTTATTTCAAGGATAAATTAAAATCTAGCACCTCTCTCTACATCAGATATCTTCATTAGAACAATGCTCTCTGCCTTAGTAAAGGAGCATCAAAATAAGCAGCAAATTAGAAGAGAAGAGCAGGAGCAAAAGCGAAAGGAGGCTGTTCAAGCAAGCAATAAGTTAACACAGGCTTTAGTTGATCACTTAAATGTTGGAGTTGCACAAGCCTATCTTAATCAGAAAAGATTAGACACTGAAGCAAGTCAATTGGAGCAAAATGCAACACAGTTCCAAAAAGCCACAAATCAGTGGCTTGGATTGGTATCATCTTTTGCATCAGCATTGAAAGAAGTCGGACATGTTCAAAATTGGTCCAATACTATTCATAAAGACATGGAAGAAATTTCTAAAACACTTGAAATTGCTTATAAAACTAGTCAGTCTACTTAATTCTACATATATATATATATATATATATATATATATATATATATATATATATATATATATATATATATATATATATATATATATATATATATATATATATATATATATATATATATATATATATATATATATATATATATATATATATATATATATATATATATATATATATATATATATATATATATATATATATATATATATATATATATATATATATATATATATATATATATATATATATATATATATATATATATATATATATATATATATATATATATTATATATATATATATATATATATATATATATATATATATATATATATACATAATTATTTTTATATTTGTTTGAATTGTATTGTAGTATGAGAATTATAACTTACAACTCCTCCTCTGGCAGCGACAATATATATATATATATATATATATATATATATATATATATATATATATATATATATATATATATATATATATATATATATATATATATATATATATATATATATATATATATATATATATATATTGATTATTTATATTTAGTAATACCTGTCTTAATTTAAGGAAAAGTTATTGGTAATAGTCATAGGGTTTTAGAGAAGCTTTGAATGGATACCCTTCCTCCTTTCCTCGATATTTTGTTGCTTTACAGAAATGCAGTTGATTATGTGTATTATTTTCTCTTTGGTATTTGGTCAGAGTTTAGTACAAAATGAGTTTTATAATTCTTCACTTTCGCTTAGACATCCTCCATGTGTTTTAAATGAGCTTGATCTTAAGAATATTTCCAGGTCAACCATGAAAAAGATTTATTTTTGTAATATTGAACATGTCTTTGATCAGTTAAGCACTATGTCAGAAAGCAACACCCTTCTAAAAGTATTCAGGCTGTTCATGTTTGAACACCATCTATCGTGTATACATAGGAACATTTACCAGTAAACCTATGGTAGTAATTTTATTATACTATAGTAACTAAATCTGTCACAGATTCTTCATTTCTGTTCGTAATTTACTGAAGAATTTATTCTCCTTTTGAGATTCTTTGTAAATGTCATCATTAATTTTACTAGTGCTGTAGTATTCCCATTCATTTTAAAAAATTTTCTTCCATTTTCATTTTCAATTAGCCAATAATGAATTAATATTTTTAAGTTTAGTTTAGTTTTCCTGAACCTGTTCATATTAAATGCATATTTCTTGAAATTTTGTTGAGATAACTAGTGCAATTATGAGTAATATATATATATATATATATATATATATATATATATATATATATATATATATATATATATATATATATATATATATATATATATATATATATATATATATATATATATATATATATATATATATATATATATATATATATATATATATATATATATATATATATATATATATATATATATATATATATATATATATATATACCTTACTTAATTTAGGGAAAAGTTATTGAAGTAGTATAAAGCTTTGTATGGAGCCCCTTCCACCTTTCCTTTTGATAGTTTACAGAAATGCAGTTTGTGTTTTGTTTTCTCTTCATGGGATTTGGTCAGAGCTTCGTACAAAATGAGTTTTATAATCCTTCGCTTCTGCTTAGACATCCTACATGTGTTTTAAATGAGAATGACCTTAGGAATATTTTCAGGTCACATTCTATTATTTCTCAAGTTTAATGTTTGTACAAAATAAAATGACCAATAATAGTGGCTTATTTCATCCTATTACTAAAGCATGCACATATGTAATATCACTTCCTTTCACACACATCACTGGACAAAACATTGTATTTTCTTTTAATTTCAATATTTGTATTCCCCTTTTAAATATGAGAGAGCGAATCACAAAAATTAATTTAACAGCATTAGTTGGTAATATACAAAGGAAAATTAAATAAAATAATTTGCAAAACTAATTGAATAAGTTTACATACTCATGTATTTATTTATTTAATTTAAATATTGAAAAACTTAACAGTTTAAATTTTTATCATGTTCCAGTAACAATATGGAATCATTACATTTTCTCTATTTTAGTTTCTGTAAATAAAAAATATGCAATTCTTTACATCTTGTAGATTATTAAAATAAAAGAAAACTTTCTTGTGTGTTTTACTTTCCTTGCAGTTTATATTATTATTTTTAATAGATATTTTTAAGTTTAAATTACATAAAAATTGTTAAAAAAGGTATAAGATGATTATTATTATGTAAGTTCTTTATGGTAATATGAAATTATTTGATAATGTTTCTTTGTTATATATATATATATATATATATATATATATATATATATATATATATATATATATATATATATATATATATATATATATATATATATATATATATATATATATATATATATATATATATATATATATATGCAAGCCCCTCCTGGCCAAGTTTACACTAGCCGCCACTGTATATATATATATATATTAGGGATGGAGCGATACCAAAATTTTTACCGATACCGATACCTAAAAATATGCCGATACTTGCCGATACTACTACCGATACCGATACTTTACTCTTATCCAAAAATTTTGCCGATACCGATACTGAAAAGGTCGATCGATACCGATACAGTATCGGAAAATATGCCGATACTTGCCGATACCGATACTTCACTCCATCCCTAATATATATATATATATATATATATATATATATATATATATATATATATATATATATATATATATATATATATATATATATATATATATATATATATATATATATATATATATATAATATAATTTTTAAAAATTTGATTTTAATTAAAAATTTTAAATAAGAATAAAGATATTAAAGAAATTTTGAAAAGAACATCAAAATGGCAAATCGTGTTAAGAAATTATGAACAATATGGTAAACTTGAGAAAGCTCAAAGCGATGATATAGTTCAAATTTTGGTCGACTATTGCATTGAACAGGAGTATTGTATTATGGAGTAAGTTTTTAAATTAAATCCTGTTAACAGGATAAATTGTTGGTATTCTTTGAATATATATATTCGAAGTTATTAATATTAATTTGAGATAATACATTAAATGTTTTAGAACTGGACTACATATATCTGCATGCCACCCTTTTAATCATTAAAAAAATTTTTGTCAGTTTTTATATATTTTATGTTCTATGTGGTGAGCCTCTACATTGAAACTATAAGGTAGTATTGTTAGTGATTTATACTTGTTTCTAGAATAGAATTCATTTGTAACAGGATAAAGTTTCTTCTTTCATTTCCTATATTTCCAATCACATGAGTCTTGCAAAAATATTTTTTCCAAGTTAAATAGCTTTGGCCTATTTTTTTTTTTTTTTTTTTTTTTTTTTTTTTTTTTTTTTTTATATTTATTATATATATATATATATATATATATATATATATATATATATATATATATATATATATATATATATATATATATATATATATATATATATATATATATATATATATATCTGTAAACAAGGTAATGCAATTTTATGCGAATCTTATTCCTAAATTATTTCCAACGGAGAATTCCCATACTTACTTTATTCCACTTCAAACTAACGGCATACAACAGAAAAGAACCAAAGGAAAGTTCATTGAAAGGTATAGGAATGTCGGACAAAAGTTTCGAAAACTTGGATTATATTCAAAACAAAATTTTGAAAGCAGGAATTGAAAATCTGTTAAAAGTATCATATTGAATGAAGGTACTATATGTATGTTTTTTATTTGTTATATTAACGTAAGAATTTTTTTAAATTTAATAATTTGATTTTAAAGTTAGGTAATAAATATAAATCTATATTAGATTATTGAATGAAAAATTGTCTTAAAATTATAAGATAATTTTGCAAACTTTTTAGGTGACCATTTGTCAGAGGAAGAATATTTTGAAAAGCATCAATGGCTAAAATTTAATAGACAGCCTTGGGAACTAGTTGAACAATATGGTAGGAAACTTCTGCTAACAGAATATTTGTTATTCACCAGAAAGATGAGAGTACCATAAGCAGTACTTTGCTTGATTGGCCAATATTAGAGCATGCAAATGGATACATTCTGGTGAATATATATATATATATATATATATATATATATATATATATATATATATATATATATATATATATATATATATATATATATATATATATATATATATATATATATATATAGGTATGTCTTATTAAAGTTGAAGAATTATATTATTGTATTTTTCTGTTTAATTAGATAAACATTGATTTTTCGACTATGTTCGACACTTCTGCTAAATTTTATCTCAAGTGGAATATGAATGAATAAAGAAAGTATTAAACGTTTGATGATGGAGAGAATCAAAGATGAAACATGGAAAAATGTTTTAGAAAGTGTTTATCCGGAAAATTCAGGAGATAGCAGTAATTTATGTTTGGTTTTATTTTAATTAAGGTTTTTATGAACATTTACTTATTTGAAAATAGTAATTAATGATAATTATAAGATATTCATGTTTGACTGGCAAATGTTTTTATAAATCACATAGTTTAATGAAAGGCATGACCCCTATTATTATATATTAGTGTTGAAATATAATTATACCTACAAAGTCATGTCTATATTACAAAATTTAGTTTTGAGTAAGGGTGTGAAGTGTGTCTGTTTGTGTTTGATAGTATTTTGTTATTATTCCTATAATTGTTTCAGTGGGAGACAAAATTGGAGGTTCAGATATTTTATCAACAGACTAGAATCCTTTAAATAAGTTTGAGGTAGAACTTTTTATGATAAATTACAACTTAACAATACGATTTCTTTGGTTTTAATATCCTTGTTTATTTTCATAGAAGATGCTGTGCTTTTGTATTTACTACCATTGCTGCTAAAACCAAAAAAAGTTGCCGCCCATTAAAAAAGAACTTATTTTGGAAATCTTCCAAAAGTGATATGCAAGAGGCTTTTTGTATACATGTTCAGGTGATTTTTATTAAATTATTATTTGATTTTACTATACTATGTTGTTAACTAAATCGTAACAGTATCGTCAGACTTGTCCAGGTACTCCATCTCTTTCCCCATGTTCACATTCTTCCATTACGTTCAACATTTTTTATATTTACTTAAAAAAAATTGCGTCCGTTAATAGTTCCTTACAGTTCCAACTAAAAATTAGCCCTCATAAACTTCGTATTCTTCCCCATCACCACTTGGGATTTGGCGGCCACCTGTGATGAGGTTCGTGCCGCCGAGGAACTGCTGATGTGCTCTGTTGCCCGGTCTTTTTTTCCATTGATTTTTGCAGTGTTCACGGTCTTCAATCTAATTTCGACATTGTTGAACACCACCTCGCTTCGTCTGAACCTCCAGTTCTTGTTCTTGATCGAAAATAAGTGTCTGAACTTTCTGACAGCACCCCCTATTATATTCCCTCCTACTATCTCTATCCTCAATTTTCTTCCAAAGGCGGAAGTTGTGCATATGTACGCCACTAAGTTGCAGGTTCATCTTCGAATATTATGGTTTTGCCTATCATGCAGTGGCGGCTTGTGGCTTCTGAAGGTGAGGAGGCACAACAATAGTCAATATATATATATATATATATATATATATATATATATATATATATATATATATATATATATATATATATATATATATATATATATATATATATATGGACTGCTCGGGGATTCGAACCTGGGCCCAAAATAAAGTCCATGGTGCTAACCGCTACACCACCGATGGTTCAAAAGGAAATCATTCGGAACTTCTACTGACTTTTCGCCTAGTGAAAAGCTCTTGAAGACCCTCCCGACCACAACTTGTCAAAAACTTTAAAGGACTGAATGCCGAAAAATAAAGATTTTGGCAAACCATTTTATATATATATATATATATATATATATATATATATATATATATATATATATATATATATATATATATATATATATATATATATATATATATATATATATATATATATATATATATATATATATATATATATATATATATATATATATATATATATATATATATATATATATATATATATATATATATATATATATATATATATATATATATATATATATATATATATATATATATATATATATATATATATATATATATATATATATATATGCAGTTTTCTTTCAGGCTTCCTTTCGTCCAATAATTGAAAAACATAATTGCATTTAAAATAATAATAAATATAATTTTATAGTAGAAATATTTTTTTAAAAATGTGCATTTTTTTTAAAGATATATTTGGACAGTAACAGATAACATATTTTGGCAGAGTATTTAAGAAATGGGTAAATACTTATTTTAATTTACCATACCCGCTGATTATTTACCCTATTTATGTAACAAAAACGCGATATTGCTTTCAGTTCCTTTATGTTATTCTATTTAATCATCTCCCATTTCTTTGATTTGATCCTGAACTTCTTTTTCAGAATCCCGAGGATGTCCCAGTCACTATATCCAGAAAACAAGAAAAACTTTTCCAAATGTCTTTGAACATGCAACCATTTTGTAATTTTGAATATAGCTCATTGTTATGTCGTATCGAACGACATTTTATACGGATTTGACTCACCATTAAAGGCAGTTGAAAACTGCTTTTAAAGTTTTTCACGTGGCTCATGCCCAATATCCAGAATATCCAATCCAGGAAGAAATTTAAATTTTCATTCAAGAATACCTCTTTGAAATTGAAACGGAGTGGGAAAAACGGTTTCAGATGTTTGTGAACTAATTTCAGATATTATTTCATACAGTATTGATGGAAATATTCGATTAGACTTTCAAGAAACATAATAACTTAATATATAATGGAATCGGTTAAATTATCGTGCTTTTATTGTAAAAAAAAAAAAAACAAAATACAGTGTTGATAGTTTGATGTTGCATTCGAAAATTTTTCGCCTACAGGAATATTGTCAAAGAAAATTTGTGTGCTCACAGGGTAGTTGTAAAAAAAATAATATTCTCTAAAGAATTCTTTTCGAATTCATTTAAAAATCATTTTTTAAATTTGAAATTTGTAAACTCAAATCAAAGTTGCAAAGTTTCCAAACTAAAACAAAATTTGTCGATTGATTCGTATAGTTCTATTAATGACGATAATGTTTTATCATTGCCATCATGCAGTGCCTTCAGTAACAATATTTGCACTACTTTGATATCTCAAAATAATAACCTATTTAAAAATAATCTTTTAGAAATGAAAGGGAGCCAAACTTGGTAGATTGCGGTTTGGTTTCTGAAGTACAAAGTAAGTTTGAGGAATAAATTTTACAATTTGTATTGCAAAAATTTAATAGTGATCATGTATCAAGAAAAGTCATTAGAAAGGAAATATTTCAAGCTGAGAATTTAATTTTTAATCCACAATTTTTGCCTTTGCTTAAAAATAAGATGCTTTCTAAGTTTTGTGATATCGATTAGCTAGTTTTAGAACAAGTTTTTAATACCGTTCATAATCCACTTTCTTCTTTTCGCAGTAAATTTTTAATTTTAAAGTGTTTATGTAGAAGCAACATGTATGTTGATCCTCAACAAATAACGATAGGATATAAAAATAAACGAAAAAAAAATGTAACTTAATGCGGTCATAGGAAAAACTCCAGTACATATTTGCTACATTCCGACTATTGACACCTTAAAATATTTCTTCTCGATTGATATCGTTAATGAGTTTGCATGTAAATATGCAGGTTCATGTTTAAAGTCTGTATTCTTAAAGGATATTGTCAGTGGTGATAAGGCCACTATTAAGTTAAGTTATCGAGGAAAAGGAATTTTCCCCTTCTTATTTACTACGATGATTTTGAATGTGGGAATCCATTGGGTTCACACGCTGGTAGAAACAAAATTGAAGCATTTTACTTTTCCCTTCGTTGTTTTCCAAAACAGTTTCAATCACCATTAGATAATATATTTTTAGCAATATTAGCATGTTCATCAGATATGAGAACTTGTGATGAATTTATTTTCAACAGGATTATGAACGATTTAAATTATTTGCAGACAGAAGTTATTAATGTAAAAAGTGGTAATGAGAGCTTTAAAATTTAGTTTTAGTTGATATCTCTTATTAGTGATAATTTAGGCATAAATACAATTGGAGGCTTTGTTCAGAGTTTTAATACGAATATTACTGTAGGCTTTGTAAACCAGTAAAGATATTATTCATAGACAAATAACCGAAGACGTTTTGTTAATAAGAAAAAGGAATGAATATGAAAGAGATTTAATATTAAATAGACCTTCGGAAACTGGCATAAGATCAGAATGCATTTTTAATAAAGTTTCAAAATTTCATATATTTGGACAATGCTATTGGTGATATAATGCTTGATATCACGGAGTTTGTAACTTTGATTTGAGTAAAATTATACTTTTTTTATGTAGAAAGAGATCTTTTTTTCTTTTGAAACTTTAAATAATAAAATCAGATTTTACAATTATGGAGAACATGAAGCTATTCTTCCTGACATAAAATTCGAAAATTTAGTTAAGGAGTCCTTAGGTTTTACTTCATCTGAAATGATTTCTTTTATGAACATTTTTACTTACCTTATTGGTAGTTATGTAATGTGTGGTGATGAACATTAACAACTCTATTTAATTTTTAGATATTTTATTTTCAAACTCTCTCCAAAAAAGGAATACATATTTTATTATCAACAATTATTTCAGAACATCATGAATTGTACTTAGAGTTATTTACTGATTCTGATTTAAAACCGAAACATCATTTTATGGTACATTATCCTAGGATGGTTTGTGCGTATGATCCTATTATTCATTTGTAGAGCATGAGATTTAAAGCTAAACATAGCGTTAAAATTAATAAGTAATAGCAATTGAAGACAAAATATACTAAAAACAATTGCTACTAAATATGTTAAAATTTTCTTACCGTTTAATTTCAAAAAGAGATTGTGATGATAATATTGTATGGGAAAAAAAATTGATTTAACAATTATTACTGGCATATCACATCTAAATGAAAACCTAGCTAGTTATGGGAAAATTTTAGCACATATTGTCGTGTTGTTTTTAATGGTATTACGTATAAACCAAATTAATTTTTACTTTCTACTATTAAAGATGATATGCCGATATTTTGTCAAATTATTTACATTTTAGTTTATGATCCTTCAAATTTAATGTTTTGTGTTAAAGAATGTAGAACACTTTTGAATTTAATTCTCATTATCATGTTCATGAATTTGAAATATCTCAAAACACAAATTTATGCCTATTATGTCTTATCTAACTGTGCTGATTTTAATTCTTACAAGATGAATGTTATGCTAGGTAAAAAAAATTTAAGCGGTGCCTTTAATATTTAATGAAAGTTTTTTTTTATTTTAATTCATTTTAAAAATATTTTGTAGATAAAATTTTCTTGTTTTCATTATTTCAAATAAATAATTTTGCAACTATACATGTTTATCTTTTTTTTTAAACCAATTATAAAGTTTATATAACAAATTTATAGTGTGTTAACAGTGTAAAAAAAATTTCTTTGTTTTCAAGCAGTTGCGAAAATATGTTAGTAACAACATGTTTCCGATTAATATTTATTAAATCTGAAAAGTTAAATGTACAAATATATTAAATCTTTTTTACGGTATAAATAACTTTACATTAGTATATAGAATTAAAATCTTACTCATAAATTGAGTGCATTATTTAAATGACAGCATAGTTTAATTAGGATTATTTTTACAAAGGAAACTTTGACGTCTCAAGCACAGTGAATTAATATAAAAATATTTCCCTTTGTAAAAATAATCCTAATAGACTTAAGTTTTCTTTTATATATTGCAATCAGTTTATGAGTACAAAATTTAAAATAATCTAGATATTATTGCAAAGTTAATTATTCCGTAAAGGAAATATCAAGTTATTTGTACATTTAACTTTTTAGATTTAAGAAATTTTAATCGCCAATATGTTGTAATTAACAAATTTTAGTTACCGCAACCGCTAATTTTTTTGTTCACATTAACAATATATGATTATCATAACTAAATTGAAGTACAAAAGTATTGTTATGAGAACGAACGGCGGGTGCTGTAGAAACTATATTTTGGTTCCAGGAACAAAATTTTTATTCAGAACGAAAAAAAATTAGTGGATCCAACAAAAGTGTAGTTGCTTTAACCAAACATTAGACAAACAATTTATTAGTTTCAACGAAGGTTTAGTTACTTTAACCAACCAATTCGACAAAAAATTTAGTAGACCCCACCAAATCTTAGTTACTTCAACCAAACAATGAAACTATATTTTGGTCAATGTAACATACTAATTTGTTGAGATAACTAAATTTTTGGTTGAGATTACTAAATTCCAAGATTCCCATTTAGATTCCTAATAAATTTCAAATAAATTTTTTGGTTATTGGAACAAATTTATTGGTAATGATAAACAAATACTTTTGTTAGTATAACGACAATTTGGTTAAAGATTTTGGTTCCAGTAACTAAAATCAATTTAGTTATGAAAGTCTTGGTAATCACAACCAATTCTTTTGACTAAATTTTTGTAACGTCTACTAAAATTTGGTTACTGGTACAATATTTTTAGTCGTGGATAACAAATTATTTTCGTTTTGGTAACAAAAGTACCTTTGTTATTTTTATTAAATTTATATTTAATAATTTATAGTGCTCTATATTGGCTATAAAGTTTGGTTACAACAGTCAATTTTTGGTCTCTGCAAACAAATAGTTTTTTTAGTATATACATGTAACTTCATACAATTATATATGAAATTGTAATTATGATTAGTTATTACTTGCCATGTTTTCTATGTCAAGTGATTCATCAAATAAAACTTTTGAGCGTTCTAAATTCATTCAATATTTTTAATATAGCTTTGAAAACCTTTTTTCCGTTAATAACATAAAACTGTTAGGGGCAAAATAGTCTTTATTTAAGAAAATTTAATTGCATGAATCATTTGCAAAGTAATTGATGTTTAAACACGCAAAGAATAACAAAAAAAAATATCGCCATTTTCGTCATCAAATGAATCTTAGTCGAGTTTTTCTTTTTAATTAATTTCCAAAATTTCTTTCATTCTTTTCACACTAACTGTCAAATCAAACATGTAACTGTTTGACGACTGTAACGAATTAAGGGAACTTATTCTCATGATTCTTAGGAAGATGTGCTGAACTCTGAACCTGAAAATGACCACGCAGCTGATGAGTCTTTTACTGAAGATATTGCTATCAAACTGAAACCTTCGAGTTCTTCAGGCACCGTTACTAAGCGATACAATATGAAACGATAAAGAATTAGAAATTCGAATAAATAAATAAAAAAATAATACAACTAAAATTAAATACAAAATTAAACCTTTTTTAACTCTCTAATCTTATATATATATATATATATATATATATATATATATATATATATATATATATATATATATATATATATATATATATATATATATATATATATATATATATATATATATATATATATATATATATATATATTATATATATATATATATATATATATATATATATATATATATATATATATATATATATATATATATATATATATATATATATATATATATATATATATATATATATATATATATATATATATATATATATATATCAAAAGTTTAAGGTAAATTTAATTTTTCTGAAATGTTTTGAAAATTGTTATCGTATTTTTTACAGTTTCAGACTTTGTTCCCTCCCCTATGCTTGTGCCTATTGCTTTATTTGTCTGTGTTATATTTTATTGTCTTTCAAAAAAAAAAAAAAAAACCATCCTTGACCGCAATTAATAATTATTTATTTATTTAATATTTTAATTTCATTGTCAGTAGCGAATTTATTTTCCGTCAATTTCGACGAAATATCAATGAATATCTGTATAATTATTCACATGTTTTCAAGGTATGGGAGAAAGTAGTGATGATATCTGTGTATTACTTATTTAAGATAAAAAAACCATCATCACGATAATTTAATGCGTATCTAAAGCAATGTAGTTCGATATTTTTATTCAACTAATTTTTTCAAGGTTTCTTGTATCGATAAAGCCTGATAAAAATAATTTTCCTTATTTTTGCAAAGAACCCGACCAATATAAAAACTATATCAAACAGAGCATTCAAATAACAGTATGGTATATATATATATATATATATATATATATATATATATATATATATATATATATATATATATATATATATATATATATATATATATATATATATATATATATATATATATATATATATATATATATATATATATATATATATATATATATAAAGATCACAAAATTATTTCATCAATGTTATTCCCTGAAATTTGCATTGTATATAGCTTTTTTCCTGCCGAAAAAAAAAAATTTCATTTCCATCGTTTTTCGGTACATATAACGGTTAAAAAGTTTTGAAAATTTACCCCTTTTTCAAGTAAATATTTTGGACAAACCACTGGTCAAAATGATCTGAAAATTAGAGTATCTACTAACAAATCTATTGGCTACAAAAGCTTCTAACAAAGTTTTGTTCTCTGCTTTATAGAAAAAAAGGTATATGCTATTTTCTGACATACCGTGCAAAAAACAATTTTTTGAAAAAAAAAAAATTTATTTTTGGACATATAATTTTTTTGAAAAGAAGAATGGGGACCCTTCTCAACCTTCTCAATCTCTCCTTAACAGGAAGATTTGGAAACATCTCAATTCTTCTAATCTTATCTCTGATCGCCAGTATGGCTTTCGTAAAGAACGCTCTACTGGTGATCTTCTTTTCCCTTCTCTCTGACTCTTGGTCCTCCGCTCTTCGGCATTTCGGTGAATCTTTGCTGTGGCGCTGGACATATCGAAGGATTTCGATAGAGTCTGGATCAAAGCTTTGATTTCCAAACTTCCCTTTTTCGGTGGCCTTCTCTCTGATTTCCTTTTTGGTCGTTCTATAGCAGCTGTTGTAGACGGCCACCGTTCATCCTATAAATCTATTAAAAGTGTTGTTCCTCAAGGATCTGTTCTATCTCAACCTTTTTTCTGCTTTTCATTAATGACTTCTCTCTATTACTTCATCTCCTATCCACTCCTATGCTGATGACTCCACCCTTCATTACTCTTTTCATTTTGAAGGGCGCCCCTCCCAACAGCAGTTAATAGAAGCAAGGAGGGTGACCTTGGAGCAAATAACCTCTGATCTATGTCTCATTTCAAATTGGGTCAGAGAAAACATGGTCGTTTTGAATGCCTCAAAAATTCAATTCCACCATCTCTCTTCTCGTCACAATCTTCCACACAACTATGATATCTTCTTCGAAAAAAAATAACTCAAACTTCATCTCTCCTTAATTAATATATTTTTTTTTCTAGTGATCTCTAATTCTCTCCAATCTCTTCCTGTCCGTCGAATTGTTGCTTCACTCTCTCTATACTATCGCTATTACAATGGACACTGCTCTTTTGAACTCTCTCGTCGCATACCTCCTCCATTGAGAAGGGCTCGTGCGACTCGTTTCTACACAGTCTCATCCTTTCTCTGTCCAACTCTTTGACCCCAGACTTAACCGCTTTGCTCAATCTTACATGTACTCTACTGGTAAATTCAGGAACACATTTCCTTCATCTATTTTTCCAACTTCCTATGACGTATGCATCTTCAAACTCTGTGTATCAGGTCATGTCGGTTTTTAATTTGAACATGTTCCCTACTTTTCCCCTAACTCTGGTGGAAAATTAGTAGGCCTCTGGCCTTTGCCCACCAGAGGAGAAATAAAAAAAAAAATATATATATATATATATATATATATATATATATATATATATATATATATATATATATATATATATATATATATATATATATATATATATATATATATATATATATATATATATATTTTTTATCTCTCAGAGCTGATGGAAGGGAGAGGGGTGTAGGGGCTAGAGGTGAGAGAGTAGTATATGATGGAGGACTTTTGAAGGTGTGAGAAAGCACATATGTTTGAAATGTTTACATATACACATATATGTGCAATCCATAGAATATGTTTTATTTGTGGGGTATATACAAGCCCTTAGTAAATTTCCTTGAAACAAATTTGTTGATTTACGCAATTATTCTGATAGTAGATTAACACAAGAAATATTGATGGGGTAACTATACGGAGTTGAACCTTTTGTTGTTTGTGCATAGTAACGGGGTGGGTGAAGGTGTGTACATAGGTTATCAGTTTGCAGTTAGATATCTACTACAATATATTGTAAATAAAAACAACTTGATAAGAATGAAATAAATATTGATAAGCGTCAACAAAATCTCAAAAACAACATTGTCGGCACAGGATTAAGAAGAAAAAGTGAGTATTCTGTAATTTTCTTGCTCCAACTATTTAACATATATTATATATATATATATATATATATATATATATATATATATATATATATATATATATATATATAATATATATATATATATATATATATATATATATATATATATATATATATATATATATATATATATATATATATATATATATATATATATATATATATATTAATATATATATATATATATATATATATTATATATATATATATATATATATATATATATATATATATATAATATATATCAGAGGTGGGCATAAGTGCAAAGCGCAATTTGCACTTTCGGTAAAAAAATTGCGGTTTTGCGTTTGCGGGAAATTTCGGAAATGTGCGCTTTTGCATTTGCGCTTAACAACTTTTTTTAAGATCGCAAAAGCACAAATTTGCGCTCTATCTATATATTTGCTTGAAGAACACGATGCCTTTAGCCTACTTAAGCATCGCCATTCCATTTAACACACATTAAACATCATGGCTACTAGGGATGATTCGAAAGTTATTCGCTGGACCTCTGGTGCCAAGGATCCATTTAATAAGACACTTGCCAAAGCACAGGTTTTGAGGAATGCCCAAAATAGGGAAACTACAACTGCTGAGAGAATCAGAATCAAGAAGGAGTTGGGAACAAAGTTTAAAACACCAAGGATTACTCGCTGGAACTCCTTATTCGATTCAATGAAAGACCTGCTTAAGAACCTTGATGGTAGCATGACACAAATCAATAACATTTGTATAGAATAAAAGCTTTGTCTTCCAGTATTTAATAAAACTGATAGAGAGGTACTTGCTGAGTACATCGAAATAATGACGCCAATTGCTGTTAGGATGGATATGTTGCAAGAGGAGAAGATAAGTGCGTGGAAGTTCTATTGTTTAACCTCTTCCTCTTCAAGGACAATCTCGTGGAAATGCAACGAGAGGTGCAAAAATTTAACTATGCCAAAAACTTAGTCAACTACTTGCTAACGCAAAGTAGCTTTGAATCGAGGTTCAGCAGTATCTTTGATGATTTTGATTTGTTTATGGAAACAGCACAGCACCTTCACTTCAAACTCGGAGTTGTACGTAGGTTAAATGAGGGGAAGTGCCCAGCTTTCAAGATGAGGATATTGGAGGAAGTAAAGTGTAATATTACATCGAAATTTGCTCCTCCACATCAAGGCACTGAGGGTGATGGAACTGAGTCTGAAATGAGCCCATTTAAGGGGAGTTATTTTTATAGTTTGGAACAAACTTTAAGCATCTCTTGTATTATATATATATATATTTATATATATAATATATATATATTATATATATATATATATATATATATATATATATATATATATATATATATATATATATATATATATATATATATATATAATTATTATAATATATTCACAATATTCTGAAATAATGTTCAAATGAAACTTAAAAAAGATTTGAGTCCTTGATACCATTTCTAAATATTTCAGAAACTGAAGGCCCCATTTATCCAGCAGACACCTCTGGAGGAGAAGTTGTTACAAAGCTTGGATCGCTGGGCTGCAGTAAATGTTCTCCACAGTACCCCTCTCACTATGAACCAGTTTCCGTGTGAATAACAGGAGATTTGGGTGGACTTGTTTATTAAGTATAACAGCCCATTAGCCAGCTCAGCGGCCTTTAGAGTTGTTTAGTCAAGGCTCTGACATTCAAAGACCAAAGAGGGCAGCCATGGCATCCAGCAATTTTGAAAAATTTATCTTTATGAAAGGGAATATGATCCTGTTCAGAATGCAAGAGGAGAGCTACGAGGAAGAAGAGATCATAGATAATTGAATAAATAAGATTAAAATCTTTCTCATTTTTGGTTATATGTTTGCATCTTTCAAATATAATAAATTCATCTTTACATATTTGTGATCTATCTTTGTTTTTTTTTTTTTTGCGATCATAAATTTGCGCTTTAAAAAAAATTTTAATTTGCGGACATGTGCGCTTTTGCGCTTGCGGAATAAATTTTTGAATAATGCGCGCTTTTGGGCTTGCGCACTAAGTTTTCCCAATTTGCGCTTTTGTGTTTGCGCATTAAAGTTTAAAATTTGCTCCCCCAATGATATATATATATATATATATATATATATATATATATATATATATATATATATATATATATATATATATATATATATATATATATATATATATATATATAT
>SEYY01018374.1:0-15000 GCA_009176605.1 Armadillidium nasatum
TATATATATATATATATATATATATATATATATATATATATATATATATATATATATATATATATATATATATATATATATATATATATATATATATATATATATTGGCACATACCCTGAGGTCTTCCAATTTAAATGCCCCATCACCATAATGAACGAGACGGTGGGCATCCAAGGGCGGACTTTCCTTTAACTTTGATGACAACAAGAGACAGACAGTGCCAAGAAGCTGCAACTGTTGACGCTTCATTGGCACTAGTGACAAAAATCGGTCAAGAAGATTCATTGCTAATGCAAACACTTCTTCTTCTCTTTGTTCTTCGTGGCATACCTGAAAAAAAATCGAAATAATATTAATAATTAATAATAATAATAATAATAATAATAATAATAATAATAATAATAATAATAATAATAATAATAATATTTGTATTCGGTACATGGAAAATACAAGATTTATCATCATAACTCATACGCTTTCTATATTTTATTTTAATATAAAAGCTTATCTTTCTATTTATATTATCGAACCTTATACTATACTGAGACAAAGATTTTTATTTTTTTTGTTAATAACATTAAACGATGGTTTACAACCTTTTCATTCATTCCTTCAGTTCGACGAATTACACGATAGATTTGTCTCCGTTCTGAGCTCCTGTTCTCCTTTCAACAGAACGTTAGAGCGTGTTCTAGAGTAAAGATTCTGTAAAGATCTTCAAGATTTTTCAATTCAATTGTCCCACCTTTTAAACCCTAATTTCACAATTTTTTGGTGTCGCTGCAGCGATTTATATCCTAAAATTTCGGTCTTTAATATTGGCGACAAAGTCTGGAATAGTTAGTCAGACATATAAACTAACACTTGAGAGTTAGGTCCTTGTTTTAAGCTAAAACGTTTTCTCAAACTTCTTTCTTTAATATATCTATACAAAATTTACTGCCTTTTATTATTTGATTGTTAATTAGCTTTAAATTAAGTAAACATTAAAGAATTCTTTTTTATATTTACTTGTCTTTTCAATGGCTCCAATAACCATAATGATGGTTGTCACAAGCCTTTTAATTAAAGAACTTTGCTGAATATATATATATATATATATATATATATATATATATATATATATATATATATATATATATATATATATATATATATATATATATATATATATATATATATATATATATATATATTATTTTTTTTTTTTTTTTTTTTTTTTTTTTTTTTTTTTTTTTTTTAAAATAAAAAAATAAAAAATTTGTTTTGATTTTCTAAAAATTTTGTTGTAGCAAGATGGAAATTTATTTTGTTTAATCGAATACATTTGTTTGAGGCAGAAAAACAAAGATGAGTCACTCTCTCTCTCTTATACTATCGCTATTACAAGGGACATTCTCTTCTGAACACCTCCTGTCGGATCGTCGCATACCTCTTCCATTGAGAAGAGCTCGTGCGACAAGCCTCTCTACACATTCTCATCCTTTCTCTGTCCAACTCTCTGACCCCAAACTTAACAGCTATGCTTAATCTTACATGTACTCTACTGGTAAAGTCTGGTGACATATTTTCCTATCTTCTGATTTGTGATCTTCTGTCAATAGGGATTATGGGAAGTCTTGAGTGGTGGCGCTTGAAGATAACCAAATCTTCTGACAGGGTAGGGGTACAAGTCACTATTTCCTAACTCCCTTACTTTCTGTTCCCTGTTTCTCATTTACTACTCATGTCTAGTTTTCTCTCAAATCATTCCATATCAGCACTTATTGATGAAGTGACCTCTTCTTTCTTGCCTATTAATTGTGTTGTTCCTTAGAGTCCTGTTTCATCTCCAACTTTATTTTCCTTTTTCATCAATGATCTTCTCAGCTGCAATTATTTCAGCTTTGTTCATTCTTATGACCATAACTAAACTCTCCATTCTTCAACTCATTTCAAATCTGCTCCCTCTTTTTAAATCTAGAGTTGCCTCTCAACTTCATCTTTCTTATCATAGTTGATCTGGATGTGATTTCCGGGTGGGATCGGCTCAACCTTTTGAAATTCAATCTTTAAAAACTCAACTTCTTCATATCTCCCTCTCGACAAACCTTCCAACTCTCTTATCTCCTTCAAAATCTCTCCCGTCTCATCTGTGAACAACAAATATTATTGATCTGAGTATAAGCTATAAATTGCCTTGGAAATCTCATTTCACAGCGGTTGCTGAAGTGTCTTCAAGGAAACTGGAAGTTCTGTTCAGGGTATGAGAGTTTTTTCCTTTCGAAGTAACTCCATTTACATACAAGTCTTGCTCTTGTATAGAGTAAAGGTTTCGTATTTCGTGGAGGTCTTGTTCCACCCTTCTTTCGGATAGGGTTGAGTCTTAGGCTAAAAGATAAATAAACTGTCCCCTACTTTCAAACTCCCTTGACTCTCCAGCTGTGTGACGCAACATTGGCACACTATCTTTTTTCTAAAGGTACTACAGCAGCAGGTGAAAGAGGTACTTGACCTCACATTCCACAACCATTGCGTTGCCCTTGTAGCATAAGGGGTACCATGCTTTCGCATAAATTTTATATGCATATTGGAAAAATTTAGGTTTGCTTTGTGGTGGCTCCTCCTTTTCTTTCGCCTCTTGTCTGTGAAACTTTCCTTCATCCGTTTTTTCCAGTTGCATTTAATCTTCTCTTTTTAAGGCCTCTAACAGGACTCACCTGCGAGAATTACATTAAGCTTGGGCTTGGGTGGGTTTCTTTTATTTTAAATTTCTGCTCCCTAATTGAAAGGAGCCCTGCTAGTGAGTGGTTGCAAAATGTTAAAATAACAAAACAGAGTTGGAACACCTACATTGTTCAACTATTCAACTATTCTAAAAAAATTTGAAAATAATAATAAATAATAATAATAATAATAATAATAATAATAATAATAATAATAATAATAAAAAGTGAGAGTTTTCCAATTTCAAGAACTTTGACAAATCTTAGATATGAGGATCGTGTATGCATTTTGTTTTCTTTTCAAGATAAAAAATAATTAATAGGATTTTACTTTTAAAATTTAACTCGTACTTGAAAGTACTGGATTTTTTCAAGTACATTATACAAGTATAAGTACTTTTTTTGGTTTCTGAAATTTCATTTCAGTTGATTTCAAATGGTTATAACATTCATAAAAATAAAGAGTTGTACAATATTAATGTTGAAGAACTCACTGTACTATTTAAAGTTGGCTGCTCCTCCTCCTCCTCATCCTCTACCAAGTTTAAAACTCGCAATACCTTACAAATGGTCACAAGAATAAATTTGGGTCAGAAATCTTATAAAATTTTTACTATTTTTTTAATAAATAGATATATTTATTTTTTTATATATAATTCTTTTGTTTACGCTCAAAGATTTTGCCACATTCGAGGAGGGGAATTCTCAAAGAAGTTTCCTCCTAGGGTCCGCATGAGGGATCGAACCAGCACCTTTAAGCACAAATTCAATCACTCTACCGTTATACCACGGTAGAGGCGTAGTTTTATAAAAGAAATCTTGAGAGGATTTACCAATTTTGTCAATACTGTGGCTAAAAGAGTAAAGCGATCGGTTCGAGTAATGAGGGTCCCTTGTTCAACTCTTTGTACGATTCCTATAGGAAAGAACTTCGTAAAGAGCTTTCCTCTTACAATAGGGCAATGCCCGTCAGGCACAAACCTCTTTTTAAATAAATAAATAAATAAGATAATTAAACCTCAGTGCAATATTATGAAAATTCACTTCTAATTTTAAACTTAGATTTTTTATATCTTGTTGTTATCAGCATAGTTCGAGATTAATGAATAAAAAAAAAAAAAAACTTTGGGACGTATTTTATGAATAAAATGTATAGATGGTTTAACTTTTTGTTATATGTGGAGATAATGAACTTCACATGTACCGAGGTTAATAGATGTTTAAATAATTTTAAGAATCAATTATTAAACCTCGTAAATCGAACAGTGAAGTTTATTTAAAACTACAAAACTTCCTCAAAACTACAAAATGAAAACGAATTCCAAATTTTTTTTGGTAGTTGTGGTAACCATTGCGTAAACGATGTCTTAGAAAAATGATCAGTTACCATAATAAAATTGACTATATTCATTATAAATTCTAGTATAATAGTTTCATTTATTTTTATTTTTTAATTTGTAAAATGCTAAATAGTAAGACTTAGTCAAAAATATTTGCTTGAATCGTTAGGTTGGGTGAAATACACATCATACATTAAATAATTATTCTCAAGGGTTTTTACTATAATAATAATAATAATAATAATAATAAATATAATAATAATAATATAATAATAATAAATATAAAATAAAATAAAAAAAATAAATTTAAATTCTTTATTCACTTTACAAAATTTAATTATATATTTAGCGATCCTCTAAAAAATTTTTTAGAATGACTCCAATGGTTTTGGCAATTACAGTTTCAAAATTGGTGTTCTCTTTCAGTGTGAAATGAGATTTAAAATAACAATGGGGAAAGAAGTTACTTTTGTAATAATAATTATTAATAAATAAGTAATCTTTCAACAACAGAAAAATAAATAATGAATATTATGGTTTGGAAATTGATTAACTTTGGAATTTGAGTGACAGTACCCCACCCGATTGGGAAAAATATCCAAAACCGTTAATTCGGAAAAACTAATAAATGTGGACAAATATTTAAACACAAAAAATAATGATGTGTGTATGTGTGTGTGTATGTGACGCCATCCACTCTGCTTTTAAATTATTTCATTTCAGTAAGCAAAATCCTACAACGCATCCGCCACAGGTCGAAAACCCTTTATTTGGTAACTCGCAACTCTTAACCAAGTCAATTCAACAAAAATAATTAAAAATAATGCTAAAATGTAGTGAATAAAATTAGAGTTCTCTTTCAGATGTAAGTACAATCCCATTGTACTTCTCTTTAACAACAATTCAAACAATAATCATAATTGTTGCAATTATTCTTTATGCAATGGAACTGATACAATCAAGTTAAAAAAAAATATTAACTTCATTTAATGGCAAAAAAAAAAAAAAAAATTATTAAAAATTATTATTATTATTATTATTATTATTATTATTTTATATCTATAAAACATTAAGCAAATTAATACTTAAAAGATTTCACAGACTATTATTATTATTACTATTATTTTAAGTATCCATAAAACATTAAACAAATTAATACTTTTAAAGATTTCACAAACTATTATTATTATTATTATTTTAAGTATCCATAAAATATTAAACAAATTAATATTTAAAGATTTCACAAACTATTATTATTATTATTATTACTATTATTAGGTCTATAATGGCCCCCTAGTGACAAGACAGCATTCATTCTTAGGAAGTAGTTCTTACTAGACTTCTCAAACAAACTCTCATGTAAAAGGGAAAGACAAGAGCAAAATATACCTACTCTTATTATTATCATTATAATTATTTTTATTTCAGTTAAATATATGATTATTATTATTATTATTATTATTATTATTATTATTATTATTACATAATTTATTTTGGTACTGTAATTCTAATGTATTTTTAAAAGTACTTTGGTGAATAAACAATGCTTAATTGATTGTTATGCTCATTATTATTATTATTATTAGTAGTAGTAGTTGTAGTTCCTAATTCAGATCCTACTATACACTATTCTAATAACTGAAAGTACTATAGGTACCCTAGACACAAAAGTAAATAAAGTACTAGAAAATGTTGTAACATGGGAGCAGGCAAACAGGCTTACATTGAATTTACAGAAAAAAAACTTGATAACAAAAGTTTAAAACTCCTAATCACGCTAAATATTATGGCAAGAATTATAATCTTAAATCGAACCACATCTGCAAAACTATCAAGAGTTATTCTCCATGACAAACTCTCCTTCAAAGAGCACACAAATATTCTTATTAACAAACTTTCATATGATAATTATGAATTTCTAAAGACTAAAATAAAAAAACTTTATTCAAAAATATATACTAAAAAACCTATATTACGTCCTTTTTATCACACCAACTCTACAATTTACCGGTACGGGAATTTTACAGGTATTATTAAACAATATCTGCTACAAAAACCTTTGATAAAACTACATAAAAAATAATTCGTGTATTTTCTTCAAAAATTTAACTACTCAAACTACAAGATATGCTCACTTTTACAATGACTACTCAAATTTTCAAAGTCATAAACGGAATGTCAAATGAATTACTGACATATTTAATAAAGCATAAACAAAATGTCAGAACATTTTCGCAGCACAAATTCACATACACTAAGTAAAACAAAATACGGTAACAAAATTACGGAGTCATATCGTAGAAGGGCATTGAACAATGGAATGAACTTCCAAAATAGTACCCAAGAATTAGCAACACTTCCTACATTTCCTACAAGTGCCAAAAATCACTTGTTGTCAAAATACTAAAAAGGAATCCATCTTCTCTACACTTATTCTTCCACTAACTCCAATTCGCTACTGTAGTTATTATTATTATTATTATTTTAGTATTATCATTAATATCATCATCATTATTTTTATTCTTATTATTATTTATTATATTTTTATCATTTTTATTTATTTTTACTATTATTTCTTTATTAACATTATTAATTATTT
The DNA here is from genome assembly GCA_009176605.1 of Armadillidium nasatum. Classification (NCBI taxonomy): domain Eukaryota; kingdom Metazoa; phylum Arthropoda; class Malacostraca; order Isopoda; family Armadillidiidae; genus Armadillidium; species Armadillidium nasatum. The sequence goes on from SEYY01018374.1 coordinate 6,646, forward strand.
AATTATTATATATAATTATTTTTTTATTTTTCTTAATTTATTATTATAAATATTAATAATGTACATACTTAAATTATCAACCCTGTTTCAAACTGTTGCAAATATTTAAAAAAAAAAAAAAAAATATCATATATCTATAATCTACTATTATAAAATGTTAATAGTAGTGGCGGTGATAATTATTCTTTATTACTATTATTGTTACTATTATAGCTATATTTTCATTAATTTAATTATTAATTTTAATATTATAACTAATATTGTCATCATTATTATTATTATTATTATAATTATTGATTAATTATTAGCCCAAGTTTATTTTATTATTATTATTATATTATTAATTATATAATTATTATTGTTATTACTGACATTAATATTAATATTAATGATAAATGTTCATGATGTATAAATTTAATGGCCTCAAAGGACGAAATAATCCCTCAAGAACCCATTTAAGTTTTTTAATAATAAATGAATTTGTAAAAGATTTTTGTTATTGTTATTATTATTAGTAGTATTAACTGGAAAACAAATAAACATTAAAGTAGTAGTAGTAGTTGGTGTTGTACTAATAGCAGCCTAAAAAAGGAGTAAGTAAAGTATTTAAAAATTTGTCACTTGTGATTTAATGTAGAAATGTTTGTGAAGAAATAAGAGTGATGATGCTCACTCCAAACACAGACTTTTATTACTATTTAATTAAATGGCAAAATCAATCAACCCACAAAGTTTTACAATTATTCAATTTAAAACTCAAGTTCAAGCTCATATATATATTACTCGTATATATATATATATATATATATATATATATATATATATATTATATATTATATATATATATATATATATATATATATATATATATATATATATATATATAATATGCTGGTAGGGAAAGACGAGAGGCATACATAAAATCAAGTAGCATTGATGGAAAAATTTCGCTTCGAGATTATTTGTCAACGATTCCCGATCCACGTTTCTCGGTGTGTTCAGGTCAAACACCGGAAAACAAAGGAATTAAAGATTTTCCTATACTTTACATTTAAAATACGTTAGAATGAGGATTGCAGTTAAGTCTATGGTCTGAGGGGTGAGCAGAAAAAGAAAGTATCTGCGTGCAAAGACGAGTGGCCAGAGTTCTCCACGAAGGGTGAAGAGTCTAAGTAGAGAGTTCATAAGAGTAGTATTCGAATGAGTAGATTGAGAGTGAAGCACAGTTCGAAGGAGAGGCACATAGAGTATGGGAGATTCAGTAAAAGCAGAAAAAATTCAAGTTGAGTTGTGTAAATGGAACCATTACAGATATGAGATTATAGCCTATACAAGAACGACTGAAGTCCCTATACAGAGCAAGCGATTTTGGTGGTGAGAAGAAATTCTTAAGGTGTTTCTGAATGCTAAACCTTTTAAAAGCTTGTTTTGTAAGATAAACAAAGTGACCCTTCAAAGAAAGATCACAAACATAGTAAATATTAAAAATATTGACAGAAAAAAATGTGGTTTTGATGATATAGTTGGTTATTATATCTAGTACGTAAATGAAGGGAGGGAAGGTTTGAGTTGCTCCACGTAATTTTTCTACTGCAATCAAGAAAAAAGATCAAAATCTCCAAAACTCATATTTAACTATCAAATCTTAAATTTATACAAGGAGAAACCATCAATGGTGGTGTTGCACAGAATCGGACATTGAAAGCCAGCAATTCGCCATCAGGGTTTTGTCAATTTTTTCCAAGTAGAAATGGTAGTTCTATATTTGGTCTTCCTTGGACTAAGTTAGTATCAAAAATACGAAAAAATATGAAAAATTAATAACTAATAAACTTAAACTGCGCATCTTGCAATATAAGTCTTTATTATTAATTGTGTGTGTGTGTGTTGCGTGAATATATATATATATATATATATATATATATATATATATATATATATATAATATTATATATATATATATATATATATATATATATATATATATATATATATAATATATATATATATATATATATATATATATATAATAAAAATATATTTAACTAAATAGAAAATATTTTTTTAATTTATTGAAAATTAATTTAATTTATTTTTAATTATTTTGAAAAACCAAATGTGGATAAAATAAGTTTTTTTTTTTTTCAAATTTGATTTTCGGGGAAAAGAAAACGGGATGTTTTTTTTATCGGGTTGGGCCCCATACCTGTCAACCCTGTTTTAAAGGGTAACATATTTAACCCATAGAAACGTTTGTTATACTTACACTTTCATATTGTTTCCCAGACACTTTCACAAACATATATGTAGCTTTAGCTCCGCCTACTTTCAAATTAAAATAGATCACTATTTAATATACTGAAACATATTTATAGGCTTTAATTACAAAAGAAAAAAGTTAAAGTTTTTAATTAATGACATATGCTCTTTTCTATTTATAGTTTTCATTTTACTTTTATTCACACAAAATATGTAAATTTGAACGTTCGTTTTTATCTTTATAGGAATAATAAGAAAGATTTGGAATAGGGAGTGCTCAAAAGTATTTATGTTTGAAAAATTCTCAAAACGAAGTGTGTATGTATGGGGGGGAGGAATGTGGGTGGGAAGAGTGTGGCAGGTTAAAGTCAATATTTTATGAATTCTTTTGTGCAATGGATAAAGTTTTTAAAAATCTGAGAAGAGGTTGTGCATGTGTAACCTTTCTAAACTTCCCAATTAACTTCCTTTGTATTTACAGTGACTTATTTATTAATTAAAAGAAAACTCATAAACCATTTTCAATTGATTTATTTCATTTCTTTTTCAAACACTTAATCTAAAGTGTTCTCTAAATCTCATAATAAACCTCACAAAATTTAAAAAAAAAAAAAAAAAAAAAAAAAAAAAAAAAAAAAAAAAAAAAAAAAAACATTTCATAAAATAATAATATTATTATAATATATATATATATATATAATATATATATATATATATATATATATATATATATATATATATATATATATATATATATATATATATAGTTATGTGTGTGTGTGTGTGTGTATGTGTTTTTTTTTTATTTTTTTTTTTTTTTTTTTTTTAATTTATATATATATATATATATATATATATATATATATATTATATATATATTTATATATATATATATATATATATATATATATAATATATATATATATATATTATAAAATGTAATACAGGTTAAGTTTAATAAGTGAAAACAATAAATATGATATATATAATAATATAATAATAATAATAATAATAATAATAATAATAACATAATAATAACATATATATATAAAGTAATACAATAATAATAATAATAAATTATGAAATTAAATAATATATATGAATACGTCATATATATTTATACAAATAAAATAATAACTAATAATAATAATAATAATAATAATAATAATAATAATAATAATAATAATAATAATAATAATAATAATAATAATAACAATGATGACGAGGACAACAATTAGACAAACTGAAACGGCAAAAACGTAAAATGCGTGTACGTACGTACGCGTATATATATTTGTGTATAAGCGGAATGAAATTAATAATAATAATAAAAAAAAAAATACTCAATTATGTTTACAACTTAGAACTAAGACAAAAACTATACGGAAAGTATGTTCGTAAGTGCGTCACGTACTTTTAAAAAACCTTCTAACATATTCCCACATTACTCAATAAAAATAAAAATAAAAAAAATATAACCTACAACTCTTTCACCTTTATCATTGAAGTAAACGCTATACAAAAAAAGGCTGACTTTTCATTTCAATACAACAACAATAATAATAATAATAATAATAATAATAATAATAATAATAATAATAATAATAATAATAATAATAATAATGAAAGAGAGGCGGCGCCTATTTGGGGCCCAAGTGGGGAGAAAATCAAAAACAATTCCAAGGAAAAAAATGAACTTAGCAACTGATGCTCTCAATGCTACTACTCCTACCACTACCACTACTATTATCGCTTATTACTATTACAGCATAAACTAATAATAAAACTTAATAAAACTATTATAGAAAAGATTAGTAAGTAATAACAGAAACACATATATTATGAAATATTTTCAAGGCTACGTAGCTACTATTATATATATATATATATATATATATATATATATATATATATATATATATATATATATATATATATATATATATATATATATATATATATATATATATATATATATATATATATATATATATATGGAGAAAAAAAAGAAATTTTAAAAAAATTAATAGTATTAAAATATACAAAAAAGAGAGAAAATACAGTAAATAAAACTAATACACAGTGTGTGTGTGTGTGTGTGTGTGTGTGTGTATTAATATTCTACATAAATCTTCAGAATTCCAAAATGCATAGAAACTCCTATACTCCTACACGAATATATATATATATATATATATAATATATATATATATATATATATATATATATATATATATATATATATATATATATATATATATATATATATATATATATATATATATATATATATATGTGTGTGTGTGTGTGTGTTTTTGTTTGTATAGATAGGCCTTAACATATATATCGCAAAATTGCGACACTTCAAAATACTCAAAAGTTTTTTTTTTTCTTTTCTTTTTTTTTTCTTAATTATAGAAATGACGTCTACAAATAAATCATTTACAACAAAAGTTTTTAAATGAAGAAAATTTTTAGAATTTGAGGCCACTCAATTCACTTAACCGAAACAAATATTTTTTTCAGCCTATCCCATTTTAAGACTATCAAAAGGAAGTAGTAGTAATAATAATAATAATAATAATAATAATAATAATAATAATAATAATAATGTCAAAGATTCCTATAGTGACCCTCAGGGAACTTTTTTTTTAATGGTTCATTGTTAAGTTATTATATCGAATATTTCCAATTATATATATTATATATCTACATTAACATAAGTTAAATTTTTTTTTTACAAAGTGGGTGTACGTGTGTGTGTGTGTGTGTGGATTTTGTATGTGAGTATAGTCTGACTCTTAATTATTTTGGATTCTACAACTTTGCATACAAGCTTAATATACTGATTTGTTATATTAACAGAATAAAAACTTTATTTAATCAATTTATTAAATATTCCTATAGATTGAAAATCACAAATAATAAATTTTATTCAAAATTAGTTGTGAAAGAATGCATTGCTTCTGAAAATTAAAATAATCATTAAAATCACATAAGGGCCTACTGTATATTAAATTTTGTAGATAGACCCACGAGATTTAATAATTTTAACAAATTTTACTGGTTTTTTGAATGTTACCATAATGAGGTCAAGTACAACTTCTGTCTACTTCTGTCTTACAGAAGAGCGGTGAGGTCTGAATAGTGTCTGCATTCATTAGTTAAGGTCATTGACTGAGAAGTACCAAAAAATATTCAGATCGAATCTGTCATGTGCATTTAAATCAAACAGTTAAACACCAACCGTCTAAAACAGAATCAAGATTTAACATACCAATTAAATTTTTTTTTCGTAGTAAACAAGTGGTTTTCTAAGACGAGGCACGAACTCTGTACAAGGAATAAGCTATATGACATTTCCTGTTTTTGAAATGAAAGTCATAATAATAAAACCTAAATGGTAAACACTATGATCAAGTCTGTTTAAAATTCAGAGTAAAAAGTCCAAATCCCTTTCCAAATATTAACTAATTTTCATTAATAACCAACAATCAACTGAAAATCGATTGCTTTTTTCGAGCAACAAATTCTGAGGGAATGTTCGTTTTCTCCATGAATGACCCTTCACGTATGTCCTAAATGAATGACCAACTGAATGGGTGGAGGAAAGGGTACCATTAACCAATCCCCTCCCCTACCTCTCAATAATTCCATTTCTGAAGATCGAACGTTAGATTCGTAAAAATACACTATTTGTCCCAATAATAATAATAATAATAATAATAATAATAATAATAATAATTTAATCTCCGAGGAAGGGTATTAGTCTTTTTCCACCATCTTTACTTTTTTTTTTCTTCTTTTTTTGTTGGACTCCGGAAGGTCGAGCTACTCAGCGCATCAATTTACTAAGCAAGTGCTCCAGTTCTTTGAAGCAGTTAAAAAAAAAAAAAAAAAAAAAAAAGGGAAAGGTTGCCAACCCTGTCAAACTCGCAATCAAACTCATATAGAGTAAAAAATAAAAAATAAACAAATAAAGATTGTAGATTTTAGTCTAAAAACAATGCTGAATATTTGCCGTACATTAGCGATTTTCATTGTATGAAATTCGTCCCAAGTTTCATAAATAACAAAATAATGATTTATTTATATTTTTTAACCAACACAAAAAATTAAAAATTTAAATTAAAATAAATGCAATAAAAAGGTTTTATTGATCATTAAATTTAAAAACATTCTAATTTTCTGAAATTTCTGATAATTCAGACAAAAATGGGAGTAGTTTTCATACAGAGATGTATCTAATGTACGGGTGGAAAGTCTAAAATACATTTACAATATCAAATACAGTTGAGGTTGCCTCCTCCTTCAGACGAACCTCCCCTTCTTCAGATATGAGGAAACCTTTCAATTTATTCCCATTGTCCTTTTGTTTCTTCATTTCCTTCTCTATACTCTTGACCTCCTAATTTTAGGTCATCCATTCATCTCCATCTAATAATAATAATAATAATAATAATAATAATAATAATAATAATAATAATAATAATAATAGAAAAATGCAAAGAAAATGAGAAAAATAGCATCAGACCGAGATAATAATATGATAAATTCTTATCAGAAATGTCGCCATCAGAATATTTTTCTTGTTTAATAATAATAATAATAATAATAATAATAATAAACTATAATTTTTTAAACAAATGGCTATTTAACAACAACAATAATAATATTAAATTTTAATAATATTAACTATAATAATAATAATAATAATAATAATTAATGATAATAATTATTATTACTAATAATAATAATAATACATTTATAGAAGTACTTTTATATTCTATGTGACTTCACCCATATGGTCTGATGATTAAAAATTTATAACAGAAGATCAAGTAACTATTTCGACTGTGAAAATGACTGACAAAAAATGGCTCTTTTCCAACCTGAGACCTCGAGAGTGGCTCTTTTTTACCAGGCACCTCTGAAGTGACTCTTTTTCACCTGGCACCCCCGAAGAGTGACTCTTTTTCACCTGGCACCCCGAAGAGTGACTCTTTTATACTTGGCACCCACGAAGTCACTCTTTTTCACCTGGCACCCCCAAAGAGTGACTCTTTTTCACCTGGCACCATACGTTCTTTCCAAATGTATCTAGTCCCTTCCCACAACCCCCTAATTTTCCCAAATATCACAACAAGAATACAAATTTAGCATCACAATTATTGTAATAAAAAATATTTTAAATCCTATCTATATAGAAAGAAAAACGATTACAAATTTCTCTCAAAGCTATAACAACAAAAGTTGCAAAAAGATTTACAAAAAATTCTTTTTACAATACGCTTTATGATCATTTCTGTAGTTTTATTTTGTACTGTGCTGTACATATAACTGTATTACGTATGTTAATACTGATAAATATTTTGTTCAGTTTGAAAGGGGAGCACTTCTGACACCATGGATTAAAGACACCGCAATGTTGCTATTATAAATTTGAGGTTTTATAATATATATATATATATATATATATATATATATATATATATATATATATATATATATATATATATATATATATATATATATATATATATATATATATATATATATATATATATATATTACTTACATTTAACATCCAGTGGGCCACTATCTCTCTCATTCGAGGTTCAACATCTGTTTGAACACATGAGAAGTAGCTTGGGCTTGGCATATATTTTTCCTCAGCTTCTAGTAAAGATTCGAGCACTCTGTTATCTTTTAGAAGAACTGGGTCTAAATAAGATTTACATTTCATATCCAGATCCAAAGTTGCATTCTCACAGCACAATAAATCACTACTGAGCTCCATGTTTTAAGTATTTTTTTAATTTATTTTTTAATCCAGCACTAAGACAATAGCACAATAAACTTTTAAACTGAATCCAGTTGCGTTTTGGGCAAGGTTAACAAATAGGCTAAGTTCGTCAGCCTATTTATTGCCCAGCAGAGTAAGTAAAAGAAGTTGCAGTTTCCTTATTTTACGTAGAGGTAGGCCTCAGGAAAATTGTTGGACTGTGATGTATAACAGACTTTGACTAGTTCTCAAATTATGAGAAATTCGAATAGGCCTAGAAGTTCGAAAAGAAACAATATTTATAAGAATTA
>SEYY01018374.1:20000-35000 GCA_009176605.1 Armadillidium nasatum
GGCAGACCTCTTCCCAAATACTCACTTCAGAAGTAGACAAAACCAATCCAGTTTCTTATCAGCTTTTAACATTACTTACAATCTAATATGGTTGCTAATATTATATCACTCCTATTATTTATATTATAATTTATATCATGATCAAAAGGTCGAGGGGGTTTGCGGGATTCACCCTCTCTCTCTCTCTCTCTCTCTCTCTCTCTCTCTCTCTCTCTCTCTCTCTCTCTCTCTCTCTCTCATTCTCTCTCTCTCTCTCTCTCTCTCTCTCTCTCTCTCTTCAGAAATACTTAGAATGTAAACAAGAAAAAATTCCTTTTTTAAATAGTGTATAAATATTTTTAAAGTCTGAGTGTCGATATTTTAAACCTAAAATTTTGCAGAGCCGTTTCCCCCGATCTTCATCCCCTAACGCCAATTCCTACACCTTCTCTTATATATTTGTACAAAATAATTATAAATTTATATTTTAGGATTAAAAAAAAAAGGGCAAAAAAATCCTTAGACCAAAAGTTAATAAAAAAAAATGATTTTTTTTCTTTTTCTTTTATGAGGATTCGTGTTTGAACTTGATTTAATCAGATTTTTTTTCATAAAAAAAAAAAAAAAAAAAAAAAAAATAATAATAATAATAATAATAATAATAATGCAGTATATATATATATATATATATATATATATATATATATATATATATATATATATATATATATATATATATATATATATATATATATATATATATATATATATATATATATATATATATATATATATATATATATATATATGAGAGAGAGAGAAAGCTAATTAATTAGTTAGACTTTTTATCAATTTATTTATTTATTTATTCGTTTATTTATTCATTTGTCCTATGATATAATTTAGTTTCTCCAAATATTAATTTGAGAAAAATTTTTGATTTTTTTTTTTATTCAAATTCAAAAGTTTCTAATTATCATTCCTTTTTCAGAGAGGTTCTTCGCCGACGAAAAACATCTTTTCTTTCTTTTTTTTAAAAAAAAAAAAGAAAAGAAAAAGCAAAAAAGAAAGAAAAAAAATCCCTTTAAAAATAGCCTGAGGGAAGCAGACTGTTCCAATAACACTGAAGTAGAAATTCCTCGACAAAAATTCCAGTTTTTCACCTGTACTTTTTAAGGCATTTTCAAATCACCTGTTGCTAAGCATGTAATATTCAAGCCATTAAAATTGGCCTTTTAATCGTAGACCTTTAAATTTTTTAGGCATTTAATTAAAAAACAAATTTGACCATTTAAACTTTAAATAGCTCAAAATATGAGAAAACTTAACTGATAATTCTAAATTTTAAAAATTCTTTTAGTTAAATTACTAAATTCAGCAAACTGCAAAATTATTATTATTACTATTATTATTATTATTATTATTATTATTATTATTATTATTATTATTATTATTATTATTATTATTATTATTATTATTATTATTATTATTATTATTATTATTATTATTATTATTATTATTATTATTATTATTATTATTATTATTATTATTATTATTATTATTATTATTATTATTATTTATTTTTATTTTATTTTACCCTTCACCCTTCCCACTCACGTGGGGTGGTGCCCGTCACAGTTCGCTTACACCCACACATCTACACTCTATCTCCCCTCCCCCCTCACCACTGCCCTCCATCTCACTCTGTCCTCCGCAACTCTCCTACCTTCGTCCACATTCAAACCTCTCCCCCCCAATATCTCCCTCACCCCATCCATCCACCTCATCCTCGGCCTTCCCTTCCCCCTTCCTCCCTCTACCTCGGATCTCATGACTCTACCAACCATCCTATTCTCATCCATTCTGCACATATGTCCAAACCATCTTAATACACCCTCTTCCGCTCTGCCCACTATTCCCCTCTTCCATCCGCACATCTCTCTTATTCTTTCATTCCTGATTCTATCTACCCTCCTTAACCCACATATAGCCCTCAGTCCTTTCATTTCAAAAACTTCTAATCTTTTCCTAATCTTAGCATTCATCACCCATGTTTCGCACCCATACATTGCAGATGGCAGACACATACTCTCAAACATTCTTACCTTTATTTCCTTTGATATTCTCCCCTTCTTCCATACTTCCCTCAGTCCCCCATCACTTTCATTCCTTCCATCACTCTATTCTTTATTTCCCCATCCATTCCCCCTTTCCCCTCCACAAGCATTCCCAGATATTTAAACTCTTCCACCTCCTCAAATTTCTCTCCCCCCACCTCAACACCCTCCCATTCCTCCCCTCTTATTGCCTCATCCCCGCCCCCAATCCTCATCACTTTACTCTTTGCCGAGTTTACCCTTAATCCCTTTGACGCACACTCCCGCACATTATTATTATGATTATTATTTCTTGTACCTATGATTTGTATGAATTTTTGTAGAGTCCTGGCATGTATCTATCGAATGGAATAATGATGAGTGGAACAGTGAGCAGAAGAGTGGATAACTGCTGAAGTGACACATGGAAGATCATTAGTAAAAGGTAGTAAAGAACTGAGACCAGAACAGAATCCTGAGAAACACCTTTATTCATAAACTTAAAGTACAAATGGGACGTCTACAACGGCTACTTTAAAAACAAAAGGGAATGAAACGAGAGAGAGAGAGAGAGAGAGAGAGAGAGAGAGAGAGAGAGAGAGAGAGAGAGAGAGAGAGAGAGAGAGAGAGAGAGAGGAATACACACTGAAAGAGGAAATTTAGAATTCAATATTTTGTTCCAATGCACAAAAGATTCAACGAAATGCTGAAGAGAAGATCACCAAGAGTTAGAGAAGAGCCCTTGCAAACTTTTCTTCATGGAAGTTAGACTGAAGATTAGGAATAAGATTATAAAAATCAAGATGTTTTCACGTCTTATTAAAGACAAACTCAAACTTTGGAAATGAAGGTTGAAACGATCGGAAGATATTTATAAGAATGTTGAAAAGGATTCCCCTTTTCGACGAATGCTAAATAAGCGTACGTCTCCAACAGGAAGGGAAGGTCGAAGTGGAGTGACAGAGACAAATAAGTTTACGAAGGCAGAGTGCAACCTCTACCTCGGAAGCAAAGGTTCAGAGAATCAGAAGAGGTTACTATTAGGACAATACGCTTTCTTAGTATTAATTATGTTCATAGCTATCAGAAACAATGTTTTAATAAGAAATTACAATAATAGACATAAATTAAAGAAGTAAGAATACCTCCGAAATCTTTCCTGATGGAATTAAAGGGGAAAGTTTGAGAGAAGAGTTCAATTCTGGTAGAAGGTAAGACAGCAATTGTGCTATCGGAAGAAACGAAATGAACGAATGAAGAAAAAACCAAATTAGAGCAAATATTCTAACAAAGTTCTAGAAGAAGGGTAAAGAAGAGGAGCCGGAAAGATTATTGCATTTAATAGAGAAAAAAAGATTTTTTAATGTCACTAAGTAGATTTTGGGTGATTCAGGGTCCAAATATATTATAAGTTTCGGAAATTCCTGAAGAAAGAGTCTGTTTTTATTTTATTTTATTTTTTTTAATATATTTCCTCCGGTGGGCAAAGGCCGGAAGCTTACCAAATTCCACCGGAGTTGGAAAAATCCTATCTTGATCGACGGAGGCCAACGCTTTCCAGATACAAGGCGTTTGAAAGTATTCAAGTCAAAGGAAGTTGGGAAAACAGATAAAGGGAGTGTGTTCCAGACTTTACCAGTAGAGTTCAGAAAACCAGCGCGACAGCAAATGATTCACCGAAATGTCGAAGAGCAGAGGACCAAGAGCCAGAGAGAAGGGAAAGAAGATCACCAGTAGGGCGTTTCTTGCGAAATCCATACTGGCGGTCAGAGATAAGATTAGAAGAACTGAGATGTTTCCAAATCTTTCTGTTGAGGTTAAATTCGAAAACTTTGGAGAGAACGGATGTCAAAGAAATTGGACGGTAGTTGGAGGGTTGAGAAGGGTCTCCTTTCTTCAGCACAGGCTAAATGAGCTTTGGGAACCACAGGAGATATATCATCTTAGTGTTAAGCTCAGAGAGAGCAGAAATGACATCTTTAGAAGAAATTCCTATTTTAGGCATAAATGAGACGGAGGGGGCTGAAGCAGGAGGTGTATCTCTGGAATCGTCTAAGGTTGAATTGGAGGCAAATGTTTGAGCGAAGAATTCATCTTTAGAAGAAGGTAAAACAGCAGCTGTGCCGTCGGAAGATACTAAAGGAGGGAAAGAGGAAGAAGCAAAATTAGAGTTGACATTTTTTGCAACAATGCCAGAAAGAACGTGAAGAGGAACCAGAAAGATTATTGCATTTTCTACGGAGAAAAGAATTTTTAGTGTTACGAAGAATAGATTTTGAACGAATCAGGGATGAAATATAAGTTGCGTGAGTTTCTGGAGTTTGAAGACGATAGTAATCCCTGAAGGCAGCATCCCTTCGGCGGATAGCCCAAGAACAAGCTGAGTTAAGCCAAGGTTTGTTAGGTTTAATAGAAGGTAAAAGAAATGGAATGTACGTCTTCATGCCAGAGAGAATCACCTAAGGAATGCGTTCTGCAAACTCCGAGGGACCCCTCCCACGGAAGCAACAATCATTCCACAGGAAATCAAAGAAGTACGACTGCAAGTTCGACCAGCTTACGGCACCGAAATGCAGAAAACGTTTCCTTTCAATAGAAGGGGTCTTTCCTGCGGAAGACTTGAAGAGTTAGAAGAGGATACAGAGATTAGAAGGTGATCGAAGGAACCCAGAGGAGCAAAGAGTTTAACAGTATAAGGAGAAGGATTAGAAGTTAGAAAAAGGTCTAGAATGTTGGGTTCATCTCCAAGACGATCTGGAATACGAGTAGGGAGCTGCACCAACTGCTGAAGGTCGTTTTGGATAGCGAAATGGAAGGCACGTTCACCAGCTGTATCATGAGAACTAGAAGAAAGCCATTGACGGTGGTGAACATTGAAATCACCTAATATAATGATTTCAGAGAAAGGGAAGAAGAGAGAACGTGCTCTATTTTGGAGTTTAAATAGTCGAAGAATTTAGGATAGTCAGTAGAATTAGGAGATAAATAAACAGAACAAATGAATTTGGTCGTAGAATGGCAAGAGAGCCTGAGCGATATGGTGGAAAATTCGGTAGACTCCAAATTAAAGATATGAGAACAAACGACATCGTTGCGCACGTATGCACAACAACCTCCTTTGGCTGAAAATTGAGGATAGAGACAGTAAGAGAAAACAGAATAGGGTTTGCTGTCAGAACGCTCAGACATCAGAGTTTCGGTCACGAATAAGAGGTGAGGTCTAAAAGAAGAGAGGTGGAAATTGGAGTACAGACCGTGAATCAGGACAAGCCAACTGCAGAGTCTTGTGCTTCCGAGCTTGCACTTTGCCTTGGTAGACTATTTCGTCTATGTCTTTCTACTTCAACCTTCCCTTCTTGCTGGAAACGTGCGCTCATTCAGCCTGTGCCGACCCTTCTCAACCCTCTAACTAAAGTCCCATTTCTTTAACCTCCGTTCTTTCTAAAGTTTTCGAATCTATCCTTAACAGGAAGATTTGGAAACATCTCAATTCTTCTAATCTTATCTCTGATCGCCAGTATGGCTTTCGTAAGAAACGCTCTACTGGTGATCTTCTTTCCCTTCTCTCTGACTCTTGGTCCTCCGCTCTTCGGCATTTCGGTGAATCTTTTGCTGTGGCGCTAGACATATCGAAAGCTTTCGATAGAGTCTGGCACAAAGCTTTGATTTCCAAACTTCCCTCTTTCGGAATCTATCATTTTCTTTGTTACCTTCTCTCTGATTTCCTTTCTGGTCGTTCTATAGCAGCTGTTGTAGACGGCCACCGTTCTATCCTATAAATCTATTAATAGTGGTGTTCCTCAAGGATCTGTTCCTATCCCCAACACTTTTTCTGCTTTTCATTAATGACTTTCTCTCTATTACTTCATCTCCTATCCACTCCTATGCTGATGACTCCACCCTTCATTACTCTTTTCATTTTGAAAGGCGTCCCTCCAACAACAGTTAATAGACGCAAGGAGGGTGGCCTTGGAGCAACTAACCTCTGATCTATCTCGCATTTCAAATTGGGGCAGAGAAAACATGGTCGTTTTCAATGCCTCAAAAACTCAATTCCTCCATCTCTTTACTCGACACAATCTTCCACACAACTATGATATCTTCTTCGAAAACACACAACTCAAACCTTCATCTGTCCTTAATATTCTTGGTGTTTCTTTTTCTCGTGATCTTTCTTGGAAAGATCACACATTTCTCTTTCTAAACAAGCTTCTAAGAGGTTTGGGTGTTCTGAGGCGCCTTCAGTATTTCTTCACTCCACCCCAGTTGCTTGCTCTGTATAGGGGTGTTGTTCGCCCCTGTATGGAGTATGCGTCACACATCTGGGGTGGTTCCACTCATACAGCTCTCCTTGAAAAGGTGGAGTCTAGGGCTTTTCGTCTTATCAACTCTCCTGCTCTCACTAATTCTCTCCAATCTCTTTCTGCCCGTCGAATTGTTGCGTCACTCTCTCTACTATCGCTATTACAATGGACACTGCTCTTCTGAACTCTCTCGTCGCATACCTCCTCCATTGAGAAGGGCTCGTGCGACACGTCTTTCTACACAGTCTCATCCTTTCTCTGTCCAACTCTCTGACCCCAGACTTAACCGCTATGCTCAATCTTACATGTACTCTACTGGTAAAGTCTGGAACACACTTCCTTCATCTATTTTCCCAACTTCCTATGACTTATACACCTTCAAACGCCGTGTATCATATCATGTCGGCCTTTAATTTGACCAGGTTTTCAACTTTCCCCCTAACTCTGGTGGTATTTTAGTAGGCCTCTGACCTTTGCCCGCCAGAGGTGAAATAAAAATAATATATATATATATATATATATATATATATATATATATATATATATATATATATATATATATATATATATATATATATATATATATATATATATATATATATATATATATATATATATATATATATATATATATATATAATATATATATTATATATATATATCATTTTTTTATGCCAATTTATAATATGCTTTTGATTTTAAAAAGCAATTTAATAATTTTTTTTATTAAAAGTTCAAATGTCACAAGCGTTGACCTATTCGAGGGATGCAATTCCCTTATGGGATCCGTTTAAGGTGTCGAACCAACACCTCCAAGAACGTGAGCCAATCAGTCTACCTTTGTGACACTGTAACAACTTTTGAGTGAGGGGTTGGTGGTCATAGCCTTAGCACTCAACTGAGCCATGATTTTCCTCTCATTTAGTTAAGGCAGAGAAAACGTGGAATTTGAGCAATATTTATTTATCCGAAGCAATTTCAACACCAGTAATAAATACGTCTTCAAAACTTACCAACCTCTCTCATAGATGTTCTATTCGTTTGTTACTTTTGATCATTATTTTAATATAGCATATTCTCTCTCTCTCTCTCTCTCTCTCTCTCTCTCTCTCTCTCTCTCTCTCTCTCTCTCTCTCTCTCTCTCTCTCTCTCTCTCTCTCACACAAAATAAGGTTCAATAAAGTTAAGGTTCCTAAAGTGACTTCTGATTTTCACAACACCCAAGTTGCTTACTTTATTAAGAAACGTTGTTGGCTATTCTGCAGTGTCTAACTCCTATTTGAGATGGTTCCAATCACATATCACATCTTTTTGATAGCATGAAGTCTAAGCTCACTTTGCTTCACTCTCTCTAATCTCTTTCTAGTCTGAGAATTATTGTGTTCTAGTTTTTATGCAACGATTACTTTCGTTCTGCAATAGATGCTACATTTTTTAATCATTATTTAATCACATGTCTCCTGACTTGAAGAGAGCTTATGATTAATCTGTTTCTCTATTCAACTAAATTATTAGACTGTGGCAAGATCTTGCCCCGGTCTAACAATTTTGTTCGTTCTTTTGTGTTATCTATTTCATGTTATCTCCAGGTAAGATCTGGAACACCGTTCTTTTATTTTACATTTTTTTTTCTTACAACTTCACACTCACTGTTTCGGAGCATTTTAGTGTTTGATTTAATTTTGCAAGTTGATTTAGAAGTGTTTCTACCCTTTGGGTGTTATGTGCACTCTTTCTATCTTTCCATTAGGAATTATATATATATATATATATATATATATAATATATATATATATATATATATATATATATATATATATATATATATATATATATTATATATATATATATATATATATATATATATATATATATATATATATATATATATATATATATATATATATATATATATATATATATATATATATATATATATATTATATATATTATATATATATATATATATATATATATATATATATATATTGGTAGGTATTTAAATAAAAGTATTTTTTCTTCGTGTGAAAGTTAAATGGATGATGATGCATGGTAAAAAATTGTCGCATCCGAAGAATTTTGGAGTCTGAATTTGAACCTGATTGGCCAAAGTCGTCTTGGAGTCGAATTTTGGTTCGGATGGATGAGGATGGGGGGAAGGGGTTTTGGTCTGGGGATAAAAAACTGAAACTCAGATTGAAGTTAGAGTGAAAATAAGAATTATAGTAAGAGTAAGAGTGGGAATGTGAGTGGAGCAATGTGAGAGCATTCTATTCATTTGTGTTTGTCTGTCCGTGCGTCTTGCTTCCCATAGATAAGAGAACTGAAGCTTGACATGAACAAGCCACAAATGATATAAAAAATTAAAACTTATGTAAATTTTTAGATTTATTTATATCCTCTTGGGTATTGTGGAGTATCCTGTGTCCTTCTTACTCGTAGGAATGCCCTTCCTACCCCAATACCCGAAAACGTTCACATTATACCAGACCATTATCTATTAAGTTTATTACTTGCCACCTATAGAGGCTTCTACAAGCATACATATTTCTCTTATATATATATATATATATATATATATATATATATATATATATATATATATATATATATATATATATATATATATATATATATATATATATATATATATATATATATATATATATATATATATATATATATATATATATATATATATATATATATATATATATATATATATATATATATATATATATATATATACATATATAGAATGTGCGTAGGGTTTATATAAGTTTGTTGTGAAATATAAAAATAGCCTGTATAGAGTGGTGTATAACACTTCCATTAAGCTTTCTTAGATCATTTTATGAAAAAAAAATTATATCCAGAAATCTTTCTCACGATCCATCCGATTGGGTAACTTCAAACCTCTACGTAAAACAGATTGAAGGGGGAAGTAAGTGGAAAGTAGTTAAGTGAACTTTAAGACTTTGATCTTGAATTAGATTTAGAAGAATAGCAGAAATGGCTCCGTTTATCAGGTGTGGGAGGAAGATGGCGGAGCGGGAATCTATAATAAACTTTTTTTTTTTCACTCAAATCCTTTTCCAATTTTAAATGTAACATTTATTATATAATTAATAAAATGATGTTTGACATGCATGCGAGAGAGAGAGAGAGAGAGAGAGAGAGAGAGAGAGAGAGAGAGAGAGAGAGAGAGAGAGAGAGAGAGAGAGAGAGAGAGAGAGAGAAAATCTGAAACTAATGTTCTATTTTTACCATGTAGCAATTTTCTAAAACAAGAGGACAAAATTCCTACGAGTAAGAAGGACATAGGATACCCCACAATACCCAAGAGGATATAAAGTAAAAAATCCAAAGTCTGAAATGAAATCACAAAAGAAACTAATGAAATCTATATTGAAAATTTACGTCAGTTTCTTTCATTTCCTTAAATCCACTTCACGTTTTAAACTTATGTATAATCTAGAAGAAAAGGATAATAAAATAAAGTAGAGTGGTCAAACGTGACTCAAAATGACTTTATCTTGCGTGACCTTATAGTTTCATTTAATATGGAATGTTTGTTGAATCAGAAAATACTCAATATTTTGATTAATGAGGAACCAATTAAGGGATATATATATATATATATATATATATATATATATATATATATATATATATATATATATATATATATATATATATATATATATATATATATATATATATATATATATATATATAAGTATATATATATATATATATAGGCAGTGATGAGCTGGGGCCGGTTCGCCAGAGCTGGTAGTTAAATTTTTTTTAGAAAAGTGAGCCGCCAATTAACTTGATAACACATTGAAGAAAGAAGTTCCAAAGTCGAATGACTAATCAAAGAACTGGTAACTAAAATTTTGACAGCTCCCAAATGTATATAAAACTGAGTGATGCTGGTTTCATTTTGCTTTTAAATGATCGAGTGAGGAAGTAAGAAACAGAGGGAAAGAAACTGTTACTGATTCCTACTCTTAATTTTTCCATTTCTGTTGCATTCTTGTGTAAAGATAGTACATATTTCTTGCACTCTCAAAGGATTATGCTCTGTAGTCATGGAAATTATTATCTATTTTTGTCTGGGAATTCTTGCAGATCTGTTGCCAATTCTCCTAACTTTTGTCAAGAACCATTCTGCAGGAAAGTTAAAAACCTTTCCACTGATATCTCAGAGATAACGTATCATGCAATCACTGTTCGTTGGTCAGCATAAGTAGATCAAGTGTTGAATCTACTGTATCTGAGGAGTACTTTGAGGTTTTAAGTTAGTTTGCAATGTAATTCTTAGTGTATATGGTCATCAACATAACAACTCCTGTGTTGATTATTGGTGATAAGTATGACTATGCATTAGCACTTTCAGTGTTACCACATTATTATTGATGGCTCGTCAGAATGATATCAAGCAAATCACTCTCACTAATTTTCATTACCTCGGAATCGTTGCAGGGATATTATTCGATTAGCAAGGTGGACTTTTAATAAACGAATATGAGTTGACCTCCCTATTTCCCTTACAGACAAATCTTTCTGACCTTTTGACAAGACCTCCCTATTTCCCTTACAGACAAATCTTTCTGACCTTTTGACAAAAACACCTTTTTTAACAACTTCTAAAAATATTTCTTTTCTCCCTCATATTTGCTTTGATGGTTCTGTTTCTAATACTGTAACTGAAAACCCTGATTTCTTTGACCTATTTTTTTTCCTCCAATTTAACCCGGTAGAACCCTGGTAATCTTCCTACTTTTTCTCCTCTTAGATGTCCATTGCCTTTATTTGTGATTACATTTAATAGGATGCATGGGTTCCTGAAACCTATAAACGTTAGGGACGTAAGCGACAGGCAAGATAGCATTACTTCGTGAGTTTTGAGGGAGTGTCCTTCTGATATGGTGCCGTTCCTCGTTTAAATATATTTACTAAGTCCAGCGTTTTCCGGTAAAGAAGGAACTCTGATCTTTCTAACTATCACTCCATAGTTCTCATTAGCATTCTATCTAAGATATTTGAAACCATTCTCAGTTCTCATTTCTTGGATCATCTCGAATCATCACACAAGGGGAGCAATAGCTGGACATGAATTTGATAAGGACTTTGGCAACTCCAAGCTTGTTCACTGTGGTGATTCCTTCTTTTCATCATTATTTCCAGTCACCTCTGTTTTGTGAGATTTTCTTCTATCTTCTATGCTTCCTGTAGAATTTAATCTTCCTCACTTTAAAGCTTGCGTCTCTGTTGATCTCATAAATCTGTGTTAGGTGAGTTTTGAAACGGTATTTATTATATTCTTAATATTTTTATTTTTATATTACAGTCCATCCTAGAAAAGGAACCAGCCGCGAGCGGTGACAATCGCTGATAACACTTTTACCTATTTATTTCTACACTTCCTCTAGATGACGTAAATCTTTCATCCAGAAATATTGTCTCTGTCTCCAGACTGCGCAGTATCTCAGTCCAGTATTTCTTGTTTTAATACTTCCTCTCAGTTATAAAAGATTCTCTTCACGGAACATTGAATATTTACGCATAATATCTGTGGCCATCGATTTGTTCGTGTATACAAATGTTTCTTCCGCTCTGTTTTTACAACATATATATATATATATATATATATATATATATATATATATATATATATATATATATATATATATATATATATATATATATATATATATATATATATATATATATATATATATATATATATATATATATATATATATATATATATTATATATATATATATATATATATATATATATATATATAATATATATATAGTTCGCAGGTCACGGGCTGTGCCCTTTCGAGGAGGGGAACTTTTCTTTTCTAGGTTGTTCTTACCTAGGATCCGCACATGGAATCGAACAGGCGTCCGTTATGCCACGGTGATGACAATATATATATATATATATATATATATATATATATATATATATATATATATATATATATATATATATATATATATATATATATATATATATATATATATATATATATATATATATATATATAATATGACTTATAAAAATGAGTTTCAAATTTATCATTTTTCTTAATAAATTAAATTACGTTATATTATTATTTTTAAAAAAGGTGGGGCACCCTCTGGCTTTGGGGCGGGGGAAGTTGTCCCCTGGCTGATTGCTGTAGAAGTTAACATATCTACTCCCTTTTAAATCCTGTCCTGATCCAGGGATCAGTTTAAGATTGTAAAACTTCAGTCACTATTGGATACAATGCAGGAAAAATGTGGGAAAATATTTTAGATGATCAAAGACTTGTGCTTGTAATAGTGCAAAGTGTTCTGATCTGATGAGGAGTTGAAATGGCAGATGGGCCTCAGGTAAGACTGGGCCTCTCAAACAGTCAAGGTAGTTAACTCCTTTCATGTTACTCCTTTGACTGTACTCTCGAATTTAAAAAAAAAAATCAAAAATTTAAACATTTTACTATTCAAGTGTTTGTGTTTTAAGTTGTATAATCTTCTTACCTTCTTTTCCCCTCATCAACAAACTAAGTCCTTTTTTTTCCATTTTGAATAGTGAAACACATTATAAGGAATAACATTTAAGGTAATCATTTCGGCAGCTTACCTCACAATTTCCTCAATGAAACAGTGGAAGACGATGAAGGCAAAACCAAGAATCTTGTAATTCAGAGTGTAATGCGCTAAAAATAGATACAAATGAATGTAATTGTACTTGTGTTTTTGTATTTGCTAAAGCTGAGTTATCTTTCAATATACCATTTTAATAAGATTGGCAGATTAGGTAAATCATTTGCAAAATGTAATCAACAAATGCATGACTATAGTTTTTCAAATAAATTTTACAAAATGGAGAACAAACAGCAACCTAAAAAGAAAATTTTCTAGGTCACTTAGAATTCTAAGTTAGAATTCATGACTCATTCGATCAGTTTCACTGACCATGATGTCCTGGACAAACCTACCATACAATACCCATATAAAAAATTCAATCTTTATAATAACACTAACACTAAGTTTGAAATACCAGCTTTTTGTTCTCATTCTCAGAGTTCCGAGAATGTTATACAGACCATTCCTAGGTAAGAAAATATTATTTCTATAAAAAGCCGTAGACAAAGTATATATCTATTTAGTAGGTGAATGCATCTTTTATTCATGTCAAAGGGACATTACTCACTGTCAAAAAATGATTTGCACCAATAGTTTTTTATTTGCATGAAAACTTTGATTAATTATTCAATGATAGATTTATTTAAAGGTGTTTTTCAACGTTTTAATAAATGTTTTTTAGTAGTGTAATAAAAATTTGGGAAGAATGAACCATGAGAGCGAATGAAGTCTCATGAAATTAAGTTTAATTTTCATCTAAAATGAAATAAATACAATGAGAATTGTCTCATTCTAGGTTTATAAATGATGCAATAAGATCTATACACGTAAGGTTTTTAAATATGCCTTCAAAATAGACCCGAAGGGTCACACTCTTTCATGAGTACTTATTTATATTCTACTGATTGTCATGCTTCTTTTTTTTTATTATTATTTATTTATTTATTTTTTTTCTTGACAATTTTGACCATCCATAATTATTTGTGTATCATAACTTCATAAAAAATGTACTCAAATTTTTTTCGCAAAATTTAGTTAAATGCTTTGATATATATATATATATATATATATATATATATATATATATATATATATATATATATATATATATATATATATATATATATATATATATATATATATATATATATATATATATATATATATATATATATATAATATATATATATATATATATATATATATATATATATATATATATATATATATATATATATATATATATATATATATATATATATATATATATATATATATATATATATATTATTATTATTATTATTATTATTATTATTATTATTATTATTATTATTATTATTATTATTATTATTATTATTATTATTATTATTCACCTGAGGTGTACAAAGACCAGAGGCCTACTAAAATTTCCACCACACTTAGGGAGAAAATCGGAAACCTGGACATGCTAAAAGCCGACTGGTCTTGATACACGGAGTTTGAAAGTCTGTAAGTTATTGGAAGTTGGGAAAATAGATGAAAGGAGCATGCTCCAGACTTTAACAGTAGAGTACATGTAAAATTGAGCATAGCGGTTATGTCTGGGGTCAGAGAGTTGGACAGAGAAGGATGGAACTGTGTAGAAAGACGTGTCTCACGAGCCCTTCTCATTGGAGGGGTTATGCGACGAGAGAGTTCAGAAGAGCAGTGTTCATTGTAACAGCGATATATATAGAGAGTGATGCATCAATTCAACGAGCAGAAAGAGACTGGAGAATAATAGTGAGAGCTGGAGAGTTGATAAGACGAAAAGCCCTAGACTCCACACTTTCAAACAACTGGGGTAGAGTGAAGAAATTTTGAAGGAGCCACAAAATACCTAACCTTATAGAAGCTTATTTAGAATGAGAAGTAATGTGATCTTTCCAAGAAAGATCACGAGAAAAAGAAACACCAAGAATATTAAGGAGATGAAGGTTGAGTTGTG
>SEYY01018374.1:45000-47500 GCA_009176605.1 Armadillidium nasatum
ATTAACTAACATTTAAATAGACAAGTTTTTTTTGACCCAGAAATCCCAACACAGAAATCTGTCTGTATTTTTAAGACAGGAAGGTTAGAGCGAATTTATTCACCTTGTACTTGCCTCCACAATACCAGAAAGATTATTCTTAACAAGTGACTGAAACACCAAAATAAATTGGTGGTTAGCAAACGAGACTTGAAAAATTGACTTTCTTCTGCCACAAATAACATCAAGAATGGCATCAGGATTAAATCAGACCAAAATGTTACAATGAGTTACTACTTACATCACTGTCGTCTTCCAAGTCCGAAATAAAATGTACGTTGCAGATTCAAACCAATTGGGTTCAATGACAATATTACCGATAATCACAAAGCCGCTAATATATATATATATATATATATATATATATATATATATATATATATATATATATATATATATATATATATATATATATATATATATATATATATATATATATATATATATATATATATATATATATATATATATATATATGATTTAGATTTTAGTTTGATATGTAGAAACATAGGAACATACATATATACATATAGGTAATAGATATGCTGCGTAAACAGAATTCGAGAAGTAAAAAAATTAAGATTAAAAGGTATTTGTTCAGCTTTTTTCTTCGGCAATTATACCTTAATTATCTCAACTCGTGTTTAATCAACGTGATTTCGAACTGACCATTACTCTTCTCGACAGACATTTGATTTTTTATTTCTTGGATTTCAATGTTATTGTTGCGGTTGTTGTTGTTGTTGTTGTTGTTGTTGTTGTTGTTGTTGTTGTTGGTGTTGTTGCTGTTGTTGTTGTTGCTGTTGTTTCTGTTGTTGTTGTTGCTGTTGTTGCTGTAGTAGTGGCTATAATGATGGTGGCTAGTGTTGTTGTATTGACTGTAGTGATGGTGGCTTGCGTTTCTGATATTGTTAGAATATTTGGTGTTGTTATAGAAGTAATGTCTCTGTCATTGTTGTTGTGGTGGGTAGCGTTGGTATCTGCAGTTGTTGTGGTAGTAAGTATTGTTTCTATTACTTTTGTTGTAGTGGGTAGTGTTGGAGCAGTTACTGCTTTTATATTTCATAGTTAGATAACAAGTGTTGGTACAGTAATTACCAGAGTTACTATTGTTGTTGAGAAAATAATTGTATTATTATTATTATTGATGTTATTGCTGTTGTGGAAATTAGTGCTTATGCAGTTACCATTGTTGTTATTGCAGTTGGCGTTAGGACCAATACCGTTCCTGTTGACCTAACGTTTTTATGTTGTGGTTGTTACTTTTGCTGTTGATCTGGCAGTGACCGTTGGAGCTGTTGCAGAAAAATTTATTGCTGTTATTATTATCATTGTTTGACAAGTAATTTAACTGTAATATTTTGATGTTGATGTTACTGTTACTGTTGCTGATGATAAAGGAAATTTCTCTATTTTGTTGCAGTTTGCTGATGATTTTGGCAATTCTATTTTTGTTGCTGTTGTTCATCGTGAATTAATGAAAACTAAAGTCATTGTAATTTTGCTGTACAGTTGTTATTGTTCTATAAGTCTGGTATATTGAAACAGAACATTAATTGCTTTTGTTGTTATTGGTATTGCAATTTTGGTATGTTAAATATTGTTGGTGTGTTGAATACTGTTGGTGTGTGTGGCTGTTCATTACTTCAAAGGCTAGTTTTAACAATTGATCCATTATTATTATTATTATTATTATTATTATTATTATTATTATTATTATTATTATTATTATTATTATTATTGACATCAATGTCAATAATTCTGCTGATATCATTATTGATGATGGCTTTATGAATTGTTGATCTTCCTGTTAAAGTTTCTGTAATGAATGCTAATTCTGTCTTTATATAATAATAATAATAATAATAATAATAATAATAATAATAATAATAATAATAATAATAATAATAATAATAATAATAATAATAATGTTTGCATATTGAATTTTACCTGATTACATAAGATAAAAGGTTCTGATAAGATTACAACCTTATCTCACATATCCGAAGTACGACGTTGGCACAGAGGGTTCAGTTACCCCTCAGCTCACAATTACTATTGGAGCCCGTGCCCAATTCATGCCCAATTCACCTATTAACGCCCAAGTGCGAATTTAAACAATTATATACGAAAGAAATTTAAACATTTAAAAAAAAAAAATGCCTGAGGGTAAGGACCTTTAATATTAAAATATACATAACGCACATGCACACACACACGCACACACACGTACGAATGCACACACACACACACACACACACACACACACATATATATATATATATATATATATATATATATATATATATATATATATATATATATATATATATATATATATATATATATATATATATATATATATATATATATATATATATATATATTATATATATATATATAGATATATCCAGTATTTTCGTCCCACGTACGGTTGCAGGAACATGAAGTTTCTGCAGCC
>SEYY01018374.1:50000-57500 GCA_009176605.1 Armadillidium nasatum
CCCCAGATGTCGGAGGCGTACTCCATACAGAGGCGAACAACACTCCAATAAAAAACGAGCAAATGTGATTGCGAGAAAAATTTACGTAAGCACCTCAGAACACCCAACCTCTTAGAAGCTTGTTTAAAAGAGAAGTAATTTGATCTTTCCAAGAAAGATCACGAGAAAATGAAACAAAGACAATGTTAAGGACGGACGAAGCTTTGAGTTCTGTCTTTTCCAAGAAGATATCATAGTTACTATATATATATATATATATATATATATATATATATATATATATATATATATATATATATATATATATATATATATATATATATATATATATATATATATATATATATATATATATATATATATATATATATATATATATATATATATATATATATATATATATATATATATATATATATATATATATATATATATATATATATATATATATATCTTCGAATATTAAACTCCAAAAATAGAGCACATTCTTTCTTCTTCTCCTTTCTCTGAAATCATCATTTTAGGTAATTTCAATGTTCACCACGACCAGTAGGCTTTCAGCTAGTTCTCCTAATCCAGTTGGTGAATTCGCCTACCACTTTCCTATCCTGAACAACCACCACCAACCCACCAGTGGATATATATATATATATATATATATATATATATATATATATATATATATATATATATATATATATATATATATATATATATATATATATATATATATATATATATATATATATATATATATATATATATATATATATATATATAAACTTGCGAGAACAAAAAATCTGTAAATATTTTAAAATCTTAATTAAAGAAACAACTATTTGTGACGTCACATCCTAACTACGACCGGAAGTTGTTTTTGACTATGAGTTAACTGACCCTTAGGAGTGCCTAACTCACAGTGCCGGATAATTAATGGCGGAAGTCCGATGCCTATAATACAATGCTAGAAATACTAATACTTACTATATATATATATATATATATATATATATATATATATATATATATATATATATATATATATATATATATATATATATATATATATATATATATATCATTGCGGCTTTCACACCACAACCTAAGGACTACAACTCCCAAGGAATGAAGGTGGATGGGTGGATAAGAAGCTATTTTTGAAAGTTGCAACTCGTGGTTAAAACTTTTAGGCTGAAGATATTGTCTGTATTAGCGATATGTGAAAGATTTCAGAGTTGATCCAGCCCAGCTAATAGCCCTCACATTATGGGTTCGGAATTGACGTCCTCCGATGGTAGCATTGGTGCCACCAAGGAAATATCGGCTTGTTCTTGTCAATGGTCTTTTATATTGAATTAATTTCTGAAATTTTGTGTCATTTATTTTAATTTACACTTTGTTCAAAACCTTAATTTGCTTTGGTAAACTTTTTCGTTTCTATCTCTCTGCTTCCATCTTCCCTTCTTGCTGTAAACGTTCGCTCATTCATCCTGTTCCGAAGAAGAGAGACTCCTCTCAACCCTCTAACTACTATCTTACTTCTTTAAACTCCGTTCTTACCAAAGTTTTAGAATCTATCCTTAACAGAAAGATTTGGAATCACTTCAATCCTTCTAATCTTATCTCTGGTCGCCATTATGGCATTCGCAAAGAATACTCTCCTGGTGAATTTCTTTCCTTTCTCTAACTCTTGATCCTCTGCTCTTCGGTGTTTCGGTGAATCTTTCGCAGTGGCTCTAGATATATAAAAGTCTTCGATAGGGTCTGGCACAAAGTTTTGATTTTCAAACTACCCTCTTTCGGAACCTGTCATTCTCTCTGATTTCCTTTCTGGTCGTTCTATAGCAGCTGTTGTAGATGACCACCGTTCTTCCTATAAATCTATAAATAGTGGTGTTCCTCAAAGATCTGTCCTATCCCCAACATTTTCTACTTTTCATTAATGATCTTTTCTCTATTATTTCATCACGTATCCACACCCTGTGTTTGTGACTCCACCCTTCATTACAAATTTCACTTTGAAAGATAAACTTTTTTATTATTATTATTATTATTATTATTATAAAAAAGTTCACATTCACGGGCATTGATTGACCTATTCGAGAAGAGGAACCTTTCAAGGTAGAACATACCTAGTATCACAATGTGGGACTGAACCTGCGCCCTGGAGCATGTGAGTTAATCACTCTACCGTTTGAAAAACGGTAGATGGCAATGAGGGAACGCAAGGAGGGTAACGCAAGGAGGTTGGCTTTGTAGCAACTGACCTCTGTCTTTCTAGTATTTCAAATTGGGGCTGAGAAAACAAGGTTGTTTTCAATGCCTCAAAAACTCTATTCCTCAATCTTTCTATTCGACACGACTTTATTCACAATATGACATTTTCTTTGAAAATACTCGACTCAAACCTTCATCTGTCTTTAATATTCTCGGTGTTTCTTTTTCTCGTGATCTTTCTTGGAAGGTTCACGTTACTTCTCTTTCTAAGCAAGCTTCTAAGAGATTGGGTGTTCTGAGGTGCCTTCCTGATTTATTCTCATCACCTCAGTTGCTTGTTCCTTACAGGAGTGTTTATCGCCCCTGTATTGAGTACGTCTCACTCATCTGGGTGGTCCACTCACACAGCTGTCCTGGAAAAGGTTGAGTCTAGGGATTTTCGTCTTATAAACTCTTTTGCTCTTACTAACTCTATCCAATCTTTTAATGCCCGTCGAATTGTTGCGTCACTTTCTCTATACTATCGCAATTACAATGGACTCTTCTGAACTCTCACGTCACATACCTTCTCCATTAAGAATGGCTCGTTTCCGACTGTCCAACTCCTTTCTCTGTCCAACTCCTCGACCCTAGACTTAATCGTTATGCTCAGTCTTACATGTACTCAACTTTGGTGGAAACCAATATTACTATATAAGATATAATATTACTATATAACTAATATAAGAAGTTATATATATATATATATATATATATATATATATATATATATATATATATATATATATATATATATATATATATATATATATATATATATATATATATATATATATATATATATATATATATATATATATATATATTGTGTGTGTGTGTGTGTGTGTGTGTGTGTGTATTTTTTTTTTTTTTTTAGGGTGGGAGGAGAATTTACTGAGTATTGTTAGGATAAAATTTAATGCTAAATGGTGTGAAGTTCGAAATTATAATAAGAATGAAATGCTTTTTGTGTATTCTATAGAACTTTAAATCGTCTTTTCACATTATTTTAAAATCTCGCAAAATAACTTAAGAATACGTATTATCTAAGTCCGAAATCGAAATTTATGGGCTTGTTATGTTTTGTTCGACCCATTAATACATCTACAATATTACTTGAGAGAGAGAGAGAGAGAGAGAGAGAGAGAGAGAGAGAGAGAGAGAGAGAGAGAGAGAGAGAGAGAGAGAGAGAGAGAGAGAGAGAGAGAGAGAAGACGAAATAAATATAAACAACGAAAACAATAGGGAAAAATAGAGGAATTAATAATTATAATAGAAAAGGACTCACGGTTTGGAGAAAAGACTATGACAAGAAGAGATCAATTGACCATAGGACGTTGTTTATATTTCCTCTGTGTAAATTAAAAGGGGGAGGGGTCAAGTTTGTTTGTAGGAACAAACAGACGTGAGTGCTCAACCTATCCCTCTCTCGTTCTCAAAATCTTTAAATTTGCTAAGAAATATTTTTTGACAAAAAATATGCTAGAACAAAATATATTTATTACAGCAACCCTTTTTTTTATATCGATCAAATAGGAAAGTATAAGAAAAATAAAGCTAAGATGCTTTCTCGTTAATTCAGTCTTTTCATCTTACAATTACTATTGCATTAAAATTAAATTTCGAAAAAATCCTCAAAGAAAATATTTTCTATATATATAATTTATTTCAAGTGGAGAAATAGAAAATGTCACATTCTTGTAAAGCGCCCATATAAAACACTACAGTGAAGAATTTTACCTCAGAATTTATATGAATTCTCTATTGCTTATCATGTGACGTATTCCAATTTCAAAGTGTTCCACAACTTCGATACATTTGAATACTCCTGGATTAAGATATCATTTTCATTTCGTAGGTAAAATATCATCTGCTTAACACGATGTTGATTTCTGAAAGAAATTTTTTAACATGAACAATCAGGCTCTTAAAGTTTGATTTAAACATTTCGGTTTGATTTGATTCATGTTCATTAAGAAGTAAAGATGTTCAATTAGTTTGATCGTACGAGGATCTGTTTGACTGTTTGAAAAGAATAAGATCATTTTCATTTATTTGAAGAATGGTTTTAGTCATAGGTGAGAAGGAACTTGAAATAGTACTTGAAGAAAATTTTGAAATTTTTTTTCAAAACAATTGCGTTTATCTTTCATTTTTTGTAGTGCACACAAATTTTACTACAGAAGAAACTGAAGGAACTAATTAATTTTTAACAAATAAAACCAACGTCATGCAGTATTTGACAAGTTTGGATGACAGTCTGAGACCAATTTAAGAGTTGTAAAGTACAAAAGTTGTTAGAAAGTTATAAGAGAGCTTTTATCAGACACCTCTCAACAGAAATGGATTCTAAAAATGAGATGGAACTTAAAAAAAAAATCATTTTATAACTCTAAGTTGAATCTCATATATTAAGATTAACCCTAATTCTAAGCTTTATATATATATATATATATATATATATATATATATATATATATATATATATATATATATATATATATATATATATATATATATATATATATATATATATATATATATATATATATATATATATATATATATATATATATATATATATATATATATATATATATATATATATATATATATATATATATATATATATATATATATATATATATATATATATATATATATATATATATATATATATATCCGTTGAGTTCTTACATGAGGCACCTTATACTTTGGCTATTAGAATAGACAATGCTCTTCTGATCACTCGTCGTATAACTCTGTCTTTGAGGAAGCCACATGCGACTCGTCCTTTCACAGGATCTCATTCATTCTCTGTCCAGCTCTGACCACAGACTTAACCGCCATGCACATTCATATATGTACTTCACAGGTAAATTCGTAAGCATTCTTCATTTTTTATGGATTCTCTCGACAATCTGCTACTTTCACACTTACAAACACCCTTTATCTGGTCATGTCAGCCATTAATTTGGTTAACGAATCACCTTTTCTCGAACTCTAGTGGAAAGTTTGTCGGCTTCTAACCTTTTACCACATGAGGTTTTATATATATATATATATATATATATATATATATATATATATATATATATATATATATATATATATATATATATATATATATATATATATATATATATATATATATATATATATATATATATATATATTGCTCGGAAAGCGCATTTTTTGAAGACCCCTTCATTAGAGAATTTATAGTAATAGAAAATTAATTTGTGTTTAAATAGACAAATAGATAAAGACGTAAGAAATACACAAGTAAATGAATAAGAATAAACATGGACAGTTAGATAGACCAACATATGGACAAGAGTAGCAAAAAAATAAAAAAAAAAAAAAAAAAAAAAAAAAAAAACATTCGTATAATATGTGATAACAGGTTCTCTGCATCAAGGAGGAGGAGGAACTAGTCTAACGTCGAAATAACACATACCTTCCAAGGTCATTTCACGGTTACATATATATATATATATATATATATATATATATATATATATATATATATATATATATATATATATATATATATATAATATATATATATATATATATATATATATAATATATATATATATATATATATATATATATATATATATATATATATATATATATATATATATATATATATATATATATATATATATATATATATATATATATAGTGGAAATTAGAAGTCTTCCGTGATGTGGTTATTGCCACTAAGACTTTGTCGCCGGTTTGTTTTGGCGCAGTCCCCTTTTCTCATCAATATATGCAACATTGGAGGTCTTTATTCTAATTTGTTGAACATCACTTTCTTTTTCAAGTCCCAATCTATATTGTTCGTGAACGAAAGTCACGTACTTCTTCGATCTGATAGCAAACCTATTCGGATCCCTCTTACTGTCTCTATATTCGGTTTTCTGTGAAAGGCCATTGTTGAGTACATGTGTATAACGATGTTATTTTTTTTTTTTTTAATTTGAAGCTTTGCTGATTTTCCGTTTTGTAGCTCAAATTTTCTAGTCTATCTAAGATGAAATTGCTTTGTTTTGATTATTAATCTCCTAACTCTACTGACAATCCTAAACAGCTAAATCGATCTCCAAGTCTCAGAAATCATTATTTTGGGAAATTTTAATATTTCTCACCTCCAAACCTTTTTCATAGTTCTCAAGATACAATCGGTTAACTCGCCTTTCCACATCTCTTTCTTGACACTTCCTCACCATATTATTCATCTTTTTATACGGTTAAGCTCTTTCCACCTCTTGGTTCCTCCTGTATTGCATCTTCTTTTACCTCTTCAAATCTTTAATTCAAGAAAGACTCCAGTATAATGTGAGGAAACTTATTTTGACGTTTCGATGCCACAAATTGGTCTGACTTGGGGTCGTACTTCTTTTATTTCCTTTGGAAACGTTTATTAATTCGGCTGGAAAAGTCCCTCTGTGTGTGCAGAGACAAATATCAATGTATTCTCTCTGGCGAGGAGTCGTACATTCCATTCATTCTCTTTCCCTTCAACTTAGTTTTAACTTTGCTTGTTTTGGAATTATTCTGTGTATGGACGTCACCTTCAGGAATAACAGACGTCTTCTAACAGACTTAATCTTTTACTTCCTTCCGAAGTCATGCAAAGACTTCATTCACTTGATATGCCTTCGATCACCCTGTATCGAAACATGTCGGCCTATAATTTTTCTCTTTTTTTTTTTTTTTTTTTTTTTTTTTTTTTTAACTCAATGGAATTCAGGATGCCACTAGCCTTTACTTACCAGAGGAAACTATATATATATATATATATATATATATATATATATATATATATATATATATATATATATATATATATATATATATATATATATATATATATATATATATATATATATATATATATATATATATATATATATATATATATATATATATATATATATATATATATATATATATATATATATATATATATATATATATATATATATATATATATATATATATATATATATATATATATATATATATATATAGATATACTCCGCCATAGTGAATATCATTTTACCTGCAGTTTCGATCTCAAGTCCAGATAAAAGAGAGGGGTTCACACGAAAGGCCTAGCAAGCCAAAGGCAAAAGAATAAAAAAATATTCCTTTCAATGCTCTCAATACTCTAAAAAAGTACTTACATGGTTGGAGCCCTTCCTGGGAGCTAATATATATATATATAT
>SEYY01018374.1:75000-82500 GCA_009176605.1 Armadillidium nasatum
AATCCTAATATGAATATTCAAAAAAAAAAAAAAAGTAACCCACTGTCTGATTTTCTGATGTAAAACTTTTTTTAAATATGAAATTACTAGAAACATTACATAATAGTTACATTTTTTTTTCTTTTTTCAAAACTTAAAAACGCCAAATTTGATTTTGATGCTTTAATTTATAAACCTGTTATTTCCCTTTTAAGAATTCATTGATTTGTTCAAAATTCTAAAAAAAATTTCAGGTAATTGTTAGTTATAAGAACCGCTTTCAATTTTTTCCTTTTTTTGTCAAATAAAGAAAGACAAAATACTTTTCTTAACGCAACCTCAAATTGGTAATATTTACAGATGTTATTTGCAGTAGTAGAAAAAATTTAAGCAATATATATATATATATATATATATATATATATATATATATATATATATATATATATATATATATATATATATATATATATATATATATATATATATATATATATATATATATATATATATATATATATATATATATATATATATATACAAAGTATAAACGAAGAATATTATTTCCCTTTTATAATGGTTAAAAATATATTTTTTAAAAATTAAAGGAGAATGACTAGAAAGACTCCATGTTAAAAAAATTATTAATATTAATTTATTGTTTTATTTTTTCAAATGAAAGTATTTGACAATGAAAATAGGTGTAATAAATAGGAAGATATTGATTAATATTGAATTTTCAATATTTTGATTAAATTTTGTTGGTATTTTAGCATTATTACTAGAGTAAATGCATGGCAGAGGAATATTTTTCTAGAAGGGTGGAGCTCCCTGTACCCTAGACTCGTGAGTAGTGATGAAATAAATTTAATAATTGATTTAAAAAACTTTCTTCATGTTTCTTTTTTTTTTCTTTTTAAAATTCTGCAACATTTTATATATCGTTGTAAATTTAAAGCTTTGACACAAATGACAACAAAATTTTGTCATTTTCATGAAAAGGAAAACGATAATAAAGAGGACAAATGGAAACGGTATTAAAAAAGGACAAATGAAGCGGTGTTAAAAAGAACAAATGGAAACTGTGTTAAAAAGAACAAATGGAAACTGTGTTAAAAAGGACAAATGGAAACCGTATGATTTAATTAACTGACTCCATATGAATGACGGTAAAGCTATAATAGTGATATTATTTACAATTTACAATTTTCCTTTTAAGCTTTTTCCTTTTTTCCTTTTTGTTCAATGAATAAAATGTTTCAATGCTCATTGACGATCAGAGGTTCAAGTGAAAGTTTTCCCTCATGCAGATCCTAAGTATAACTA
Source organism: Armadillidium nasatum (assembly GCA_009176605.1). Taxonomy (NCBI): domain Eukaryota; kingdom Metazoa; phylum Arthropoda; class Malacostraca; order Isopoda; family Armadillidiidae; genus Armadillidium; species Armadillidium nasatum. Next base: position 76,306 of record SEYY01018374.1, read on the forward strand.
CCTAAAAAGTTTCCCTCCTCATATTATGAAATATTAATCTATTTTTCTTTTAATTTCTTCCTTTGCTCCTTCAATTCACCATCCACCTTTTTAAATTTCAATCTTTTCACGTGATTTCTCTTACACCAAATCATGCAATTACTTCAAAGAAAATTTTTTGCAAACAAGATAGAAATTATTTTTCATTTGGAATCAATGTAAAGGTAAAATTGAAAAACTTTGCATTTTAAAAAGAAATTGCTATTAATATGCACTTCATCATCTATGATTATACATATTAACCATATATAAATTTGAGGAATCTGTATAGTATAGTATAGTATAATATAGTATAGTATAGTCTGTATAGCATTCTATTTATCATAAGCAAGCTCAGTATTTTAGAAAGTAATTTTCATTCATTTAAAATGCACTGAATTTATCTGTAATAGAAAGATGTTAACGGAAGTACAGAGCTACAGACTGATTACAAAAATTGACATGACTCTACAGTTATAAAGTTAGTCATTAAGATTTAAGGCGAGAAAGGAACTAATAATACCTTCTACAGGATTCCACCAAGCTATATAGTGTCATAAGCAAAGGAAATAAACCTATATCCATTATACCGAAATCCCTTCAAACGAAAACAGGCTTTAATAAAATCCAATTATTCTAATTTTACCAATCGCTATTTTAGAAGTTTAAATAAAATAATTTCATTAGAAAACTTTTATTAATAAAACTTTTTATCAAAATAGACATAAAATGAAGAATAGAAGCTCACATTAAAAAGGAAAATATATAAATTTTAAATACATTAACTTTAAGCCTCTATCGGAATTATTGCTATTATGTCATTCTCATTTCTAAGTTTTCTATAAATAATTTTTTCTTCTCTTTTCTTAACATTCATCTTCTTAACGCTCTTCTGAAATTCGATCCTTTTTTCTTGTTTATCTTTCTAATTGGCAACTTCCTTTTCTTATTTTATTTTACTGCTTTCACACTAATTTATAACTACCATTTATATATATATATATATATATATATATATATATATATATATTATATATATTATATATATATATATATATATATATATATATATATATATATATATATATATATAATATATATATATATATATATATATATATATATATATATATATATATATATATATATATATATATATATTATATATATATATATATATATTATATATATATATATATATATATATAATATAATCTATAATCAAAGTCTTTCTTCAACTTAAAACTGCGACTGTTTTTATTTTTTTCCACCTTAATATTCTGAGAGAAAACTTTTTCCAACTTAACACTTCTTAAGACGATGGCTCCAGTCTTTTTAAAAACAACTCCTTAAGACAGAGAGATTTATGTCTTTTTTCAACTTAATATTCCTAAGGACGCTGGCTCCAGTCTTTTTAAAAACTTAACTTAAGACAGACTCGTGTCTTTTTCAACTTAATACTTCTTAAGGCACAAAATCAAGACTTTTCCAAATTAATACTCTTTAAGACAAGCTCCATTCTTGTTTCAACTTAAAAATCATTAAGACAGGTTCAAATCTTTTTCTAATTTAAGGCTCCTTAAGACAGGCTCAAGTCTTTTTCTAACTTAAGACTCCTTATATAAGGCACAGGTTCGAGTCCTTTTCCAGCTTAAGACTCTGACTTTTGTTTCTCTAACCTAAGATTCCGACTTTTGTATTTCGAGCTAAAACCACCGGTACAAGTCCTTTCCCTTAGACTCAAGGTTAAATCTTTCTCCAACTCAAGTTTTCTACTATTGTCTTTATCCAACATGAGGCTCTTGCACCAATGATTTCCAACTTTACTTATGTTTGTGCAACCTACATATCTTCACTACAATTACTACAACTACTACTACTACTACTATAATAATAATAATAATAATAATAATAATAATAATAATAATAACAATAATAATAATAATAATAATAATAATAATAATAATAATAATAATAATAATAATAATAATAATAATAATAATATCACTATTAGAGCTTTATGGAGTTTCTGTTAGATATTTTAAGTCAACGAAATTTTTGGAAAATTATTAATTAATTTAAATTATAATTATTTTTTTTTAATGTCAATATAAAGAAAGTTACATAAATGAATTAGTTTTCAATTTTATTCTTCACAGAGGAAGAGAAAGGTCAGTTACAGATTCAAAAACGGTATGATTTACATCCAACTTCACCTAAATATCTCAATTTTCCCCGACTCTACCCCAAGACACGTTTTAGGGGCTTCTGTCTGCCCCAGTCAACTACTTTTGGTTTTCAATATCTTTAAATTAATATTCTTCATCACCAATATTACGGGATTTAAAGTATCTGGTATGCATCTGTATCAAAACAGAAGTAGTGATAAATCGGATGTGAGATCTGCGAATGCGGATATGAAAACAGAAATAAGATTACTCAAACCTCTTCCTTATTTTTTTTATTTTTTTTTATTAAAAAAATTCAAACCTTTTAATTTTGTGCCATTATCGATGAGGTAAACATCTCGAGGGATCAAGCCATGAACCTCCATAGCACAAATCCAATTTATCATCGTATTCTTTCTTGCTGTTTTTATTAAAACCTTTCTTCATTTTAGTTATCAGGAACAGTTGTTCCTAACTTCCGAAAGTTTCGAATCTTCAAACTATTTTCTTTCAGATGACTTCATTTTATTTTGTTTTTAAAATATATTTAAAAAATACAAAATCGTAAATCAATTTGTTTTGAAAGTTGGAAAAAAAATTTCCCAAATTTGGTATTAAGATCCTCCTATTCGTCAATAAAACGATTATTAGTTTCGTTTTACTTTTCTTTTCCAGTATTTTAAATAAATAAATAAATAAGTTTGTTAGTTGAAGAAATTTCCAATGCTTTTTGACCTGAGCCTCAGAGGCAATGTTACCATAGTATAAGTATTACTAATAATACTTATACTATGATGTTACTATATAGACCGAATGTAAAGGAATATATTACAATATCAATGGGTTAAGTCAGGTTAGGATAGTAGTGTTCATTCAGCATTACTCTCATTAATTAAAAATATAATTTCATTTATCTGTCGCGAGAATAGACAGTGCCCATAAGATCGCCACAATAAAATACTCTATACAATGAATGAGTTTGAATTCAAAGTGAATCATTGGAGAATATACGTTATGAAGGCATTAATAAAGGAATAAAAAGAAATTTGACTCTCCCACACATACGTCACAACGTGACCTTAATGTCAAGAACTACAAAAGACTTTTCTTTTTCTTTGAATCCTTGGTTAGGATTAAAGAACGGATTCGTGCCCCCAGAAGCCCATTTCAGTTCTGAGTCAATACATGTAAAATACACGATGTTTGTTTATGTGAATTTGTAACTGAAAAAATAAATAAAGATTAAAGAACTTCGTCCTTGCTTTGCTTTCACTTTTTTTTTTTTCATTTCTTATTTTCTAAACTTTCTTACATTCTTATTCCTTTTTATCTTGTTATTGTTTTTATTGTTCTCCTTTCTGTTCTCACATGTTGCTTACTTTCCTTCTTGCTTCTCTTCTTTCTTTAATTTCTTTTCTTTACTTTGTTTTGTAGTTCAGTGACCAACTTTGACATTTAAATGTCAGTAACACGATCTTCTTATGGGGGCACAATCCTCCCAGACACTTACTTCAAAAATCTCTTTTAAAATTATATAATCATATATATATATATATATATATATATATATATATATATATATATATATATATATATATATATATATATATATATATATATATATATATATATATATATATATATATATATATATATATATATATATATATATATATATATATATATATATATATATATATATATATATATATATATATATATATATATATATATATATATATATATATATATATATATATATATATATATATATATATATATATATATATATATATATATATATATATATATATATATATATATATATATATATATATATATATATATATATATATATATATATATATATATATATATATATATATATATATATATATATATATATATATATATATATATATATATATATATATATATATATTATATATCATATATATATATATATATATATATATATATATATATATATATATATATATATATATATATTATATATATATATATATATATATATATATATATATATATATCTATATTGTAACGTGATACTTAATGCCAAATAATATGTCTTCATCTTCATTGGCGGTCTAATTTACTTCTAGGAAGTATATATATATATATATATATATATATATATATATATATATATATATATATATATATATATATATATATATATATATATATATATAGTTCAGTGCCCGGGGGAGGGAAGTAGCGCTCCTGAGGCGATGAGATTACGACCCCATTGGGTATATGTGGTATTAAGGGTATTTCCCATTCCACACTAGTGCCCAATGGTACGCATCCTTTCGCTCTCATATCTTCATTCTTCTACACACAATAAAAACTATTACAGAGACACATCCTTTTTTAAAAAAATAATAATTATGACATGGACAACAGAAGCTTCGGAATAATCCAGAGGGGAGGCTTCCAATAATAGCCCCTCATTCACCCCTTCCCCCATCACCACTGGAGAGTTGGTAGTCTCCGTTGGTGGTGTTGGTGCCATCAGGACTTTGCAGCCGGCTTGACCAAATGCACGGTCTATTTTATCAATTAATTTCTGCAACATTCGCAATCTTCAATCAAATTTCCACATTGTTAAACGCCACCTCTCTTATTCTAGACCTCACCTCTTGTTATACTCTTGACCGAAACTCAGGTGTTTGAGCTTTCTGACAGCAAACTCTACTTTGTTTTTTTTTACTATCTCTTTCCTCAATTTTTAACTAAAGGTGATTGCTTTGCGTACGTGCGCAGCGATATGTTTGTTCTCGTGTCTCTAATTTGGAGTCTTCCGAATTTTCTATCTTATGGTTTTTCGTCTTATCAACTCTCACGTTCTCACTAATTCTCTCCAGTTTGCCCTCTGAAATGTTGTGTCACTCTCTCTATACTATCGCTATACCGCTCTCCTGAACTCTTCCGTTGCATGCCTCCTCCATTAAAGAGGGCTCGTGCGACTCGCCTTTCTTTAAAGTTTAATTCTTGCTCTGGTCAACTCTCTGACCCCAGACTTAACCGCTATGCTCAGTCTTACATGTACTCTACTGGTAAAGTCTGGAACACACTTCCTTTATCTGTTATCTCAACTTCATTTGACTTGCATACTTTAAAATGCCGTGTATCTGGACGTGTTGACCTTTAGCGACCTGGTTCCGGCATTTTCCCAACTCTGGTGGAAATTGGTAGGCTTCTGGTATTTTCTCACCAGAGGATATATATATATATATATATATATATATATATATATATATATATATATATATATATATATATATATATATATATATATATATATATATATATATATATATATATATATATATATATATATATATATATATATATATATATATATATATGTTGTTCGGCAGAACTCTGTAATATTTCAAAAATTGTCTATATTAAACTGAAAGAGTGATAAAAAACTTTTAATATACTCATACTAATCCCAATTATGTTAATGAGATGCATTTTGTTCTTATTATTGTTTTGTTTCTTGTGAATGTCAAATATGAAAAAAGTTTTTGTTTCGTGATTCCTACATCATAATTTTATTTAATGAAAAAGTTTTCATCTCCCCGGCAATTCCTTATTCGAGGAGAGGAACAATTGACATTGATGTTAACTTGGAATCAGTGAATTAGTCAGTGTAGAATAATATATTCTTGTTCGGTTAGACAACACACACACACACACTCACACTGTATTCGTTTTTTCTTTCTGCTATAATAGTGGTCTGTTAAGGTATTTATTTATTAAATGCTATATTAAGGATGATTTTAGTGTCTGCAGGTAAAAAGAGAAAGGTGAAGTTACCCTTACACGTAGAAGTGTGTGTGTGTGCATTATAATAAAGGCATGTATTGACTCATGTATTTGTAGTCTTTGAGCAGTAGGTAGTTACTGTATTTAGGAATAATAAAGATATAAATGCTCACTTTTTTAGGCCAGAAACTCAGTGAAGATTTAGGAGAAG
>SEYY01018374.1:87500-110000 GCA_009176605.1 Armadillidium nasatum
TACTTCAGCATTCGAGCTCACGACATGTCTGGATGATGTCGTTAAGTTGAGCTTATAAAGCAGGTGAATTATAAACCTTGGAAGTTTACGAGTTCAAATCAAACTTTTTGTCAGCAAATTATGAATCTTATTTCATTTTGTGCTCATGATTTACACACTCCGGACTGTCATATTGAAATTTGAAGTGAGGAAAAGCGAACTGAGCACAGTGTACTGCTCACCAACAGAAAAATACCTCCTGTGTCACTAGCGTTATAATGACTGTCTTTGTTTCACAAATATCCTAACATTCTTTTGACAAAGATCCTGACGTGACGTTAAAGAGTTTGATGCCAATGTGAAAACACAGAATCAAAGATATTTCCTTACTTTCAAGTGAAATACGACATTATTCTAGAAATAAAGTTTGTATAGTCTTTAATTCAAGTATGACGTCAATCAACAATAGGAGATTAAAGCTTTCAAAAGTTATTTATGCATTTTCAGAATACCACATACCTTCATTTTCTAATCAATAAGTCCAGAACATCTATACTCTCTGTCAATTTTTTTTATCTTATAAACAAGACATCATTGCTCTCTCTCTCTCTCTCTCTCTCTCTCTCTCTCTCTCTCTCTCTCTCTCTCTCTCTCTCTCTCTCTCTCTCTCTCTCTCTCTCTCTCTCTCTCTCTCTCTCTCTCTCTCTCTCTCTCTCTCTTTATTTTTTTTATATTTATTATTTATTTCAATTTTTTTTATATTATTATATTATATATATATATATATATATATATATATATATATATATATATATATATATATATATATATATATATATATATATATATATATATATATATATATATATATATATATATATATATATATATATATATATATATATATATATATATATATATATATATATAATTTTTTTTTTTTTTTTTTTAAAAAAAATTATTATTATTATTATTATTATTATTATTATTATATTATTATTATTATTATATATTATTATTATTATTATTATTATTATTATTTCCGATAGAAATGAAATAGTTGTAGTTCTCTTTCTGTAAAATAGTATTAGCAGTCGCATCATTGTTGAAGTATTCATATATATATATATATATATATATATATATATATATATATATATATATATATATATATATATATATATATATATATATATATATATATATATATATATATATATATATATATATATATATATATATATATATATATATATATATATATATATATATATATATATATATATATATATATATATATATATATATATATATATATATATATATATATATATATATATATATATATATATATATATATATATATATGCGTATATACAAATTTATACATTAATATGCACTTCCACGCACACGCGGACACACACACGCACAGTCTGGTCTCTGCAGCCCTTTAATGACCTTGAGACAAGATGACGTCACAAACATAACACATGTAAAAGGGGCGTACATGTCACCTTACTTTTATTATTATTACTATTTTTATTATTATTATTATTATTATTATTATTATTATTATTATTATTATTTTTAATTTTAATAATAATAATTATAATAATAATGATGAAAATAATAGTAGCAATGTAAGGTGGAATTCTTCTTCTTCTTCTACTTATTATTATTATTATTATTATTATTATTATTATTATTATTATTATTATTATTATTATTATTATTATTATTATTATTATTATTATTATTTATTATTATTATTATTATTATTATTATTATTATTATTATTATTATTATTATTATTATTATTATTATTATTATTATTATTATTATTATTATTATTATTATTATTATTATTATTATTATTATTATTATTATTATTATTATTATTATTATTATTAAGTTAACGTATTAGATTAATGTGTGTAAAATGCATCGTCACAAAACAAACGTAAAAATGAATTTAATTTTTTTTTTCATTTTTATTTATTTTTATTTTTATTTTTATTTTTGCTTTTATTTTTTTTTTTTTTTTTTTTTTTTTTACGGATATTATTATTTTTCTCTCTTCTCTCTCTCTCTCTCTCTCTCTCTCTCTCTCTCTCTCTATCTATATATATATATATATATATATATATATATATATATATATATATATATATATTATATATATATATATATATATATATATATATATATATATATATATATATATATATATATATATAGTATATTGAATAAAATTTTCTTCAAACATACCATGCAACAATAATATATTGTGGGTTACGCCTTTATGACTGACAAAAGGCATTTGAATACAGTAACCTTGTACTCATATATATATATATATATATATATATATATATATATATATATATATATATATATATATATATATATATATATATATATATATATATATATATATATATATATATATATATATATATATATATACACCGAATTTTAAAAATGAAAAAACTTGCAAAGAAAACAGATAAATTCCCTTTAATGCAAACGTCTTCGTATTTATAACAATACATCTTCAATGCAGAAAATAGAATTAACAATTTTGCAAAATACATTTGACTAAAAAAAAAATTTTTTCCTTTTTTAAACTAACGAAAATATGCGGAGCTTAAAATTAAAAAAATAAAGTAGCAATAAATATAAAATAAATGCTAACAAAAACAGAAAAGCAAAATAAATGAAGGTGAGAAAACAGACAAGACTAAAAGAGAGAAAAGAAAAGAAAGAAGAATGAAAGAGAGATCAAGCAATTAGAAGTGAGAACGAGGAATTCTGGTTATTAAGGGTGGGGTTAATTGTTTTTATGTATAAAGATTCCAAAATTTTTAGCTCTTCGTCATTAGAAGCATTTTGGGGGATTGAAAAGTTTTGGAGAGATATTGGATGCTTTGTGAGATTGGAGTGGTCTCTGTAGCTGAATTCTCTGGATGGGAAATAGGAAGATTAGTACGAAAGGAGATGCCCATATTTTTTAATTTTCTCATCTTCAGTTGTAGGCTGGTTTGGCCCACATAGTCGACATTACAGTGGGTACATTTGTTTTATCTTAGATGCAAGACCACAAGTAAACGGGAATACTTTCATTAATCTTAAAATAGTTACCGATTGAGATGTTGTTTATAAAGAATATAAGAAAATTACATTGTAGAAAATGTTTGTGTAAGATATTCCAAATTTGAAAATGATGAACACTGGAAAGAGGCCCAATGCATGGAAATCTTGGGTAGACTGGGCAATTAGGAAGATCGTAGATGTTACTGAGGAAAGAGCACACCAGTTTATTAAAAAGGTTAGAAGGGAAAAATTTAAAACCAGAACGGATTTTTCTACACGGAAAGAATTTAACTTAGAACAAATGTAAAATTCTCTATGTATACTCAAGACTTGAGGCCTGCAATTTTATGATAAAGGGTGATAGAGCTAAAGAAATTAGTACCAAGGAAGGTATTAGTAGGTTTACAATAAATGGAAGTAGAAAATTCAAAGATTGGAAAATAAAAATATCAAGAAAATAAAGCGAACCATTTGATGCACATTAAAAGGAATTTGTTTTCTTCTCAACTTTATATATATATATATATATATATATATATATATATATATATATATATATATATATATATATATATATATATATATATATATATATATATATATATATATATATATATATATATACTGGAGTTAATTTTAGTGTGCCCAGACCAATACAACGTTTGGACCATGCTTGAAAACACATCGATGAATGCATGATCATTCTCGAGGACGGTCTCCATTGCTTTATCTTTTACACATTACCTTTCTATTTATCTTCAGAACCACGAAAACACCATATATATATATATATATATATATATATATATATATATTATATATATATATATATATATATATATATATATATATATATATATATATATATATATATATATATATATTATTGGGTAAAGGCTAGAAGTCTATATATAATCCACCAGAATTGAGGAAATGAGTGAAAAAAAGGATTAAATCAAAGGCCAACATGACCCGATACACGGCTTTTGAATGTATGCAAGTCATAGAAAGTGGAGAATATACAAGTGAGTCGGTTTTCAACTTTACTGGAAATGTATATGTAAGAATGAAAATATCTTCTAGCATGCCGGGCCAGAAGGTTGGGCAAAGAAAAGAAAAGATTGTGTGGAAAGGTGAAGGTATAATACTAGAGATTTCAGAAGAAAAGTCTCCAGTATAACGAGAGCGCTGAGACAGTCCGCTGGCCAGAAAGGGATCTGATAGAGTCAGTGAGAAGAAAAAAAGAGATGATAAGTCGAAAAGCCCTAGACTGCTGCACTGCTCAATAGAATGGAACAATCCCATTTGTACGATGCATACTCCATACAAAAGAAAACAAAATTCCTATACAAAGCAAGCAACTGCAGTGGATTGTGAGAGGTTCCAAAGATGCCCCAGAACCAACAACTTTGAAGCTTGTTTAGTGAACGTGATCTTTCCTAAAAAGATGAAGGGTCTTTACGAGGAATTCGGAGGGGATAAGTGGTTGAGAAAAAGTAGTCTTTGCACATACTTAACCCTCAAAGAGAACATTCGGTTGTGTAGTGAAAAATCCAAAAGGCAAAAAGAGTCTTTGATAACTTATAACAATAGTAGATCAATGTTGTTTCCTTCATTCCAGATTTAATGTAAGTGTTCATTGTTTATTGTAATTTTAAAAACATAATTGCATCTATTTTAACAATATATTTCCAAAAATAAATAAATAAAAAATTCGTTCAACTATAAAAGTACATTCTTTATTTTCAACAAGCAAACCTCGCAAAAAAAAGTAAATAAATAAAAAATAGAACTTACATATATAGATATGTAGCTCTTTTGACCAAATAAGTTGTGCATAGTTCTTTGTATTTAAAAGCAGAATAATGTAAACTCATCGTAACCAAATATGGGTGTACAGTAGGCCCTATATGTGTTTCTGAAAAATACATATGACTGACAAAAAAGATGTCATTAACTGACAAACAAATGTCAAGTGACAATGGAGAGAGAAAATCACAATTTTATGAAGAGGATCAAGTCTTTAAGTATTGGGTATATGGATATGGTCGATACTCTCACATAATTTCATATATATATATATATATATATATATATATATATATATATATATATATATATATATATATATATATATATATATATATATATATATATATATATATATATATATATATATATATATATATATATATATAACTGCAGCCCATGATGGTGGTTAGTATGAAATGATGCCTTTCAATGTCAATGGGTTTGAAACCCGAGATGTAACTGATACATATGACTGTTTCAGACTGTGCAAAATTTGCTCTACCCCTCCCCCACCCCCACCTCTCTCTCACACACACACCCACCATGAAATCAGTTATTTATAGAGTATAATTAAAGAGTACAAAACTATTCTCTAGCCTTATTAGTAAAGAAAATAGCTCTAAATAACAAAGGACAAAATAAAAATAAGAAACTGTAAATTTTTAATTATATTTTAAGCTCTGAAGAAATTAGTTTCTTTGCCTGTCTAAAAAAATACAAAAATTACGTTTTTATTGCACTTACATCTCTAATTCAACCCCTTTCCGCCCCCCAAAAAAAAAACAAGAAAAAAACTCCCTATTATACTGATATATTTGTACTCAGTAGAAGAAACCTCTATTCCTATGATATATCATATGGACATCATTTTTCCTCACAAAGCCTAAATGGTGAGATGGTATAGTTAGTTATTAAATTTAAGTTACATGCGTTCAGCGTCTTAATCAAATGACTAACGACATATAATTAACATATATCGCAATTATCCTTTTTTTGTGGTTACAGTATGTACTGACTTTTATTTTGTGAATGATTGTATTGACAGACCTTTGAGTGTAGTTGTTAAATGGCATGTTTAATCCATAATCACTCCATATATTGTATAATGTGAATTATGTTTATTGCATGTTAACTGTGAATTTGGGTTGGCAAATTATATATATTTAGTTTGACTGGGACAGTCTTGAGAGGTACTTCTGGCTTTTGGGTTTCTCTATTTTTTATTTTTTTCTTCGTTTTTATGAACTTATCAAATCCGGTATTTTCCTAGTTACTGTAAAATTGGAATAAATTGGATTTTGGTAATGAAAAGTTGTCTTATTAAATTTATGATAATAAAGGACCTAACGTTTAATTCTCGGACAATAGAAAGTGAAGATGTTATTTTAGATATCCGGCAAGATATCGAATATTAGATGGTAAACTACTAATACAAATATCCGACCTTTATAAACTGTAGATGCAAATGGTAATAGCATTTTCAAATGCAAATGCAGATATGGATGGTTTGTTAATTATTGTTGAAGTTGTTTGAATGTGTAGATATTTCTACGAATTCTGTGAAGATTGTAACATACGTCACCATTACGTAAGTATTTAAAGGTACATGTAGAAATACACACATTTTAAAATCCATGTACGCATGTCTGTCTACATGCAGACATACTCACACGGATTTTAAAATGTAAAGGTCTTAAACTTTACTTAAGACGGAAAGTAATCTTTATTAATAGCTGTTGATTAGAGATTCGAGACTTGTGTGTACTTATTTATACACACAGTATGCATTCATACATGTGTACATATATGGCATACCGCAGTCTGCTGTCCTTAGGCATGTATGTTTGTATGTGCGTTGAAGTATGTATAGATACAGAAAAAGGATTTAGCATCGAAAATATTAATCGATGGAAAATCTTTTGCCACAATATCCAATACTTTTAGTTCAGGTTAGGTTCTTTTAACTCCTCCAGGGGAGTTGCATCTATTTTGTTTTACGGTTTTCGTAGAGACTGAAGCGTTTTTCATTTCCTAAAAGAGGAATGGACAATCTATGCTGCAATGAACTCTTTTCATAGTGGAAAAAATGAAAGGGAATATTTTTCATAAAGTTTTTTTTTTACATTTTTCATTTTTTTTAATTCGAAATGTTTGCAAAAAAAAAAAAAAAAAAAAAAAAAAAAAAAAAATTCTTGGTGTATAGCAACTCGTTCACAATAATTGAAGAAGAAAAAAAATGAAGGTTGGTTTACGAAAGGCTGACCACTCCTGAATTAGATCCTTAATTAAATAATTAAATTAATAATAATTTTATAATTTTATTTTTATTTTGTAACAGACTCCTCCCATTTTTGTTCGGAATTTAAGAAATTGCAAAACAATGGAATTTGTTTTTAGATTTGAGGAGCTAAAAAACTGTTCGGTCACTTTTTTGTTTCAATTTTATTTTTAACTATATATATATATATATATATATATATATATATATATATATATATATATATATATATATATATATATATATATATATATATATATATATATATATATATATATATATATATATATATATATATATATGCTACTTTCTGTAACTTTTGCAGAGTTTCATACAACAAGACTCGCTAATGTGCGGCGTGTTTTAAAGAATACTTTTGCCGAAGGCTTCAAATTTATTCGAATTTTTCCTTGCCAAATATTTTCTTGACAATAGAATGAGTTCTAATTATATGAAATTTGCATACAAATTAAAAGCACTGACTACATATGTATGCACGACTCTATTTAAGCATTTACTTATGAGTTTTATGCTTATTTAAGATTATATTCTTTTTAACAAATCTACAGACACTTAACCCGATGCAATCCGTAATAATAATCTAACATACGTACCAAACTCTGAAACCGTGCCTTAAATTTATAATATGTACTTAATTAATAAAAAACATTAACCCATAGAAAAGAAAATGGAGAAAAAAAACTATAATAACGGTAAAAGAAAAATCTGTTCAAATCTCTAATGCCACTAGTGACTTCCTAATCGGAAATACTTTTTTCGATTATTACCAAAATGGAATGGAAAAACTCCTTTTGAACGTCTTTATACTACTAAATCCCACACTAGTTTTCCAATTTGATTTTGAAGTTATAAGAGTTTTGAAGACCACTTAAAATCAATTTTTGAAACACTTATTACATTTTTATTATTATATATATATTTTACGTATCTTTATAAAGAACAAGAAACTAGGGTGGAGTGAAGATATATTGAAGGATCCTCAGAACATCCAACCTTTTAGAATCTTATTTAGAAGGAGAAGTAATGTGATAATTCCAAGAAAGATGAGAAAAAAAAAGAAACAATAAGATCATTAAGGACATACAAGATTTGTGTTGTGTGTTTTCGAAGAGAATATTATAATGTGTGTCTAGTAGAAAGATTGAGGAATCGACTATTTAAGGCAGTAATTTTAGCTATGTTTTCTCTTCTCTAATTAGAAATTCAAGAAAGATCAGAAGTTAACTGCTCTAGAGCCATCCTTCTAGTGTCCTAGTGTCAATAGTGGGACGTCTTTGAAAGTAAAAGAAGAAATGAAGTAACAGAGAGAATATCTTTAATGAACACTTGAAAAAAATTAGTGGTATGACAGATCATCAGGGAACACCATTATTAATAGATTTAAAGAATGGACAGTGAAGTCTACAGCACCTGCTATAAAACGACTGGGAGGGAAATCATAGAGAAAGAATAATACTGAAAGAGAAAAGTTCAGAAATTAAAGCTTTATGCCAGACTTTACGGAAGGCATTCGATATTTCTAGCGCAACAGCAAAAAATTCACCGAAATGCCGAAGAACAGAGAAACAATATAGTTAGACAGAGAGATGAGAAAAAGATTACCAGTAGAGCGTTCCTTACGAAAGCCATACTGTCGATCAGAGATAAGATTAGAAGAATGTTTCTGATATTATTGTTAAGGACATATTCCAAAACTTTCAAAAGAACAGAAATTAAGAACTAAAACGATTGTTAGAGGGTTGAGATGGGTCCGCATTTATCGACACAGGCTGAATAAGTTTATGTTTCGAGCAGAAAGAGAAAATCGAAGTCGAATACAGAAACGAAATATTTTACCAAGACAGAGTGCAAAGCGAGAAGCACAAGCATAGCGAGATTCACCATCGCTTATTTTGTGTAAAAAAATCGTAGACTAAGGCACTGGCTATATTTTAAACCCCAAAAAAAGCTATTGGCGATGGTGAACATAAAATCTCCAAAAATAATGATTCCAGAGAAAGAAGAATAGAGAATGTGCTTTACCTTCGAGTTTAGATAGTCGAAGAATTTAGGATAGTCAGTTAAGTTAGGAGATGAATAGACAGAACAAATGAATCTATTATTAGAATGACAAGAAAGACTATGTCACAAGGTGGAAAATTTGAAAGACTCTAAAGAACACGAAACACGAGTTGGTTGGCAAAGGTCAGTGACCTACTAAAATTTCCACCAGAAATTGGGAGAAAATCGGAGTTCTGGTCAGATTAGAAGGCCGACATGCCCCGGTACACGGCGTTTGAAGGTGTGTAAGTCATATTTAAGTTGGGAAAATAGATAAAGAGAATATGTTCCAGACTTTACCAGTAGAGTACATGTAAGATCGAGCATAGCAGTTAAGTCTGAAGTTAGAAAGATGAGCCTGTGTAGAAAGATGTGTCAAACGAGCCCTTCTCAATGGAGAAGGCATGCGACGAGAGAGATCAGAAGAGCAGTGTCCATTGTAATAGCGAAAGTATAGAGAGAGTGACTCAACAATTCGACGGGCAGAAAGGGACTTGAAAGAATTAGTGAGAGTAGGAGAGTTGATAAGACGAAAAGCCCTAGATTCCACCTTTTCAAGGATGTGTGAGGCGTACTGCATACAAGGGGCGAACAACACCCCTATAAAGAGCAACAACTGAGGTGGTGTGAAGAAATTCACACCACACACACACACACACACACACACACACACACACACACACACATATATATATATATATATATATATATATATATATATATATATATATATATATATATATATATATATATATATATATATATATATATATATATATATATATATATATATTATTGAATATTATTATGAGTTACAGAGTGTAGATCACATTGCAAAGCATATCGAGGTGAATGGACGCTTTTTACGCGCTCTGTTTATTAATTAATTGTAACCAACTAGGATATTCGATTCGCGCTTGATTGCAGGGATTCGCGGTGAACTGGTGATGTGTGTGATGAGCTTATTTTAGTACCGTTACATTGCACTTAAACACGGGATATAATTTCAGATCAAATGCAATTCAATACTGTGTGGTATACTGTTTTTCTTTTAGTGTGGAACAGCCTTGGTGCACGACCTTCAGTTGCAGTGCGATACTGGTGTACAACCTCTAGGTGTGGTGCTGTGCGGTACGGTGTGGTTCGGGGAAGGTGCTTTGAGGCGTAGTTCACAGTTTTTTTCTTGGTCTGATGTGGTGCAGTGCGTTGCATCGTTTTCTCTTGGTGTAGTATGATGAGTTGCTGCGCAGAGTTGGTGAACAATCTCCAGGTGTGGTGGACTGCAGTGTGATATTCTAATTTTCCTTTGGTGTGTAATAGTTCTGGTGCACGACCTTTAGATGCTGTGCGATGCTGGTACACAATCTCTATAGTTGTGCAGTGTACTGTTTTTTGCCTTGGTGTGGTATGGTGCTTCTTGGCGCAGTGTTGATGCACAACCTAAAGGTGCTGTGCGTTACCGTGTTGGTTCAAGGTAGATTGTGATTTAAGATTCCCAAAACACAATATTCACGATAAAGAACATGAATATTTATATTATAACAGGTTAAAAACATAACATTGAAAGAAATAGGAAAGTTGAGGAGGCACATTTGTATAGAAGGATATGCAAAAGTTGAGTTTTTAAAGAGTCGAAGGTAATTTGGTCGAAGGCATCCCACTGGGAAATTCTATACAGAAAGTTGGAAGATATTATCTCTTTGGAGAACATGAAAAAACAGAAGATTTATGAAGCAACAGGAAGAAATAATACATCAAAATTAAGAGATTCTAAATTATCGTGTAAATGTTAATAAAGGCAATGACTCCATTCTTAAGACGGAAATTATATAAATGGTTGAAGTTAGACATATTTTAAGACTGTTAGAGATGAAATCTCTAGATACCTAAATATCAGTCAAAAGGGAATGAAACTGAAAGGGATTTTTTTTCCACAGAGACGACATTGGCATGAACGCCATGGGTTGGTAAATTTTTCAGAAATATGGAAAACCTAAACCCGCACCCATCTCCTCTCTCATCTCTGCGCCCAATCAAACCTGGTCATTCAAAAACACACACACACACACCACACACACCACACACACACACACACACACACACACACACACACACACACACACACACACATATATATATATATATATATATATATATATATATATATATATATATATATATATATATATATATATATATATATATATATATATATATATAGGGATGGAGTGTATATCGGTATATCGGTATCGGCATATATATTTTCCGATACTGTATCGGTATATTTTTGATAAAGTATCGGTATCGTATATATAAGTATTGGCATATTTTTTGGTATCGTATCGGTATAATATATTTTTATCGGTATCGGTAAAAATTTTGGTATATATATATATATATATATATATATATAATATATATATATATATTATATAATTATATATTATATATATTATATATATTATATATATATATATATATATATATATAAATGCTCGGGGAATCGAACCTGGGCCCATAAGATGGAAGTCCATGGTGCTAACCGCTACACCACCGATGTTCAAAAGGAAACTATTCGGAATTCTACTGACATATCGTCTAGTGAAAAGCTCTCGAATGTCTCCCCGAACAACTTGGGCGTAGGGTTAGCTTGGCCAAGGCTTCATCCTAAGTACGCAGTGCATAGTTATTATTTAATATCCATATTATCCGTGGAATTAATATGTAAAATGCATTTAACTGCTCGGGGAATCGAACCTGGGCCCATAAGATGGAAGTCCATGGTTCCACATTTAATTTAATCACATATTAATTCCACGGATAATAGTGGATTTAAGTAATATATATATAATATTAATATATATATATATTATATATATATATAATATATATACTATATATATATATATGATATATATATATATATATTATATATATATAATATATATATATATATATATATATATATATATATATATATATATATATATATATATATATATATATATATATATATATATATATATATATATATATATATATCGTGATGGGCTAATCCGAATCCGGATTCGAAGGTTTTTTAATGAATTCGAATTCGGATTCGAGAAATGAAAAATTAGCTAGATTCGGATTCGAAGGTCCTGGATTCGGATTCGGATTCGAGAAATCTAAAAATTAGGTGGATTCTAATTCGATTCAGATTTGAGAAATTCAAAACTCATCTGGATTCGAATTCGATTCGGATTGGAGAGTTTCGGATTCGTATTTGGATTCGAATCTTTTCATTTACTGTAACATCAAACTCTAAACAACCTTCTTTTCTCACCACGGATCAAAATTTCCGGCTTTTCCCAAAAAAAATTTTTGATAACTTCTGTAAATCTATATTTTCGCCTCTTTTTCGCTCTGATTGTGCTGTGGATAACACTCCTTTCTGAAAAGTTTAATCTTTTCGGACTCTTTTCTTCATCTAATTCCACTCTGGACAATTCTAGCATACCTCATCCTACTTCTCCTCTCAGGTGTTCTTTGTATCCGTCTTTAATCACACATGATTGAGTGAATGAGATCCTGAGATTTACGGATATCATTCCTCCTCGTATTTTGAGGGAGTGTGGGTCTGAGCTAGCACCTGTCCTCGTTCGGTTCTACTATCTATGCCTTAATACAAATACTTTACCTCTGTGCTGGAAGGGCGCATATGTTCAGTCCATCCCGAGGAAAGGTAACTTTTCTAATCCTTCTAAATATAATCTTATAACTCTCACTTGTATTCTGTTTAAAATCTTTGAAACTACTCAACTCTCATTTCCAGGATTATCTGGAATCTCTTTTCATTCTGTCAAATCATCAGTACAGTTTTCGAAGCTCGAGGTCTGCTGATGGCAAACTCCTCCGTCCCACTGATCTATAGTCTTCTGCATTTAGGGAGTACTGGGAGTCCTGTGTAAGGGCGCTTTGAGATATCCAAAGCTTGTGACAGTTTATAGCAACTGCCACTACTCTCTAAGCTTCCTTCCTTTGGGTCACTTCCTTCTCTTTGTTTATTTATGTCTAATTTTCTCTCAGATCATTCCATATCAGCACTTGTTAATAAAACGAGCTTCAACTCACTCTTTTCTTGTTAATTGCGGTGTTCCTCAAGGTTTTGTTCTATATCCAGCTTTATTCTTACTTTTAATTAACGATCTTAGCAATATTTTTTATTCCATTCATTCTTATGTTGATATTTTGAGCTCTCCCTTTTTTCCAATCATTTAAATCTATTCCCTCTTTTGCATCTAAATGGCAGCATTGAATGGAATTTCCCATTTGGAATTCCCAATGGAATTCAAAATTTCTTAGATTTGAAATATTCAAACAAGTGGATTCAGATTCGAGAAACTGTGAAATAACTCGGATTCGGTTCGGATTCGATTCGGATTCGATTCGGATTCGGGAAATTAATAAATAAATGGATTCGGATTAGGATTCAAAGATAGCCAGATTCGCCCATCACTAATATATATATATATATATATATATATATATATATATATATATATATATATATATATATATATATATATATATATATATATATATATATATATATATATATATATATATATATATATGCAAATTCAGGCAATTATATATTAAAGCATCACGAATATTATGCATATTTGGAGAGGGTATATTAGGGGTGGGGTAGGATGTTGAGGGGGTCCAAAGATAGAGGAAGTGGGGTTGGAGAAAGAAAAAAAAAACCCTTTGAATATATTATTTTATGAAAAGCTTTTAAAGGAGGAACCGATGACTAAACATGAAGGACATCGATTCAAAGTTTCAACATTCTAAATATATATAATACTTATTTTATTTCAATGAAGAATTGTTCGACCTCTAAAATGAAAATTCCAGCCCATCATATATATATATATATATATATATATATATATATATATATATATATATATATATATATATATATATATATATATATATATATATATATATATATATATATATATATATATATATATATATATATATATATATATATATATATATATATATATATATATATATATATATATATATATATATATATATATATATATATATATATATATATATATATATATATATATATATATATATATATATATATATATATATATATATATATATATATATATATATATATATATATATATATATATATATATATATATATATATATATATATATATATATATATATATATATATATATCTCCAATTTGAAATGCTAGAAAAGACACTGCCCCACCGAACTCTTTACTCACATACCTCCTTATTTGATGAGTGACCGTATGAATTGTCTTTCCTTACAGTCTAATCATTTCTCTGTACATTTTTCGATCCAAGAATTAACCAATATTTTTTTATTCTTATTTGTACCGTGATGGATTGTCTGAAATGCACTTCCTTTGATTTGCACATTTTCTAACATCGTGAATCGGGAAATGTCGGTCTTTCACCTGAATCTGGAACTGACATTTCCACTTCATGAGATTTATGTTGGTCTCTGACCATTTCTACAAAAGGTAAAATAAAAAGATTATGCTTAATAATTAAACTGAAATTTGAATTTAATATATTTTATGTCCAAAGTACTATCACGAGAACAACCAGCATTGTTGACACATTTGCACTACATGCTCCTTCGTGTGAAAATTGAGCTAACAGGTCCTGAGTTTGGTAAAGAACAATAGTTTGAATCTGGAGAAAAAGAAACATCATGCTTCACAATCTAATTTCCACTTGGAATTCAATTGTTGTAGAAATCATTGAGGAAAGAGGGCACGGAGGCATGCTTCGATCTGACAATATCCTCACCGCCAAAGTTCACTTCCTTTCAAAGTAATGATGGAAGAGTGAATCTATTGTGCTGAATGATTTGTTCCTATTCTTAAAATGGTAAACGAAACTGAAATTGTAGAAGTGAGAAGGAATTGCTTCCCGATCATGAATGTCAGGGCTCCAAGTCTAAGTTTGTACATATTCCGGTATACCATCCGTGTCATTGGGCTGTAAAAGGGACAAACGAGTGGGCACTGGTGTGGAAACAAACGTTTCGGCTCGAGCTAAATTCCTAGATGCCCATCATTTTGTATTGTTCCCTAACATATTTTATTTTATTTTATTTTTTAAAAATATTTTTTTTTTTTTTTTTTTTTTTTTTTTTTTTTTTTATATTATATATTATATATATATATATATATATATATATATATATATATATATATATATATATATATATATATATATATATATATATATATATATATATATATATATATATATATATATATATATATATTAGTCTCCTCGAGCGATTTTCTTTTCACGATTACTGCTGTTCATAAAAGAAAAATTCAGCAAACGACTAGACATTGTACAGCTTTTTATAATGGTGATAAAAAATGTTTATATATATATATATATATATATATATATATATATATAATATATATATATATATATATATATATATATATATATATATATATATATATATATGTATAAGTGTAAAACCTAAGGAGGAAGACAAGAAAAAAGGTTTGAATAGAATTGGCAGAATAATTTTTAGGTTTTGTCCATTGATGTAAATTGTCTCAAAATAATTAGAATTTTATTTATACTTTTTTTTATAATTAAATTACCCAAAAACGGCTTTTATATTTTTTAATTAATGTTTTACAGTGAAACTTTATAGAATGTAAGTGTTCTAAGGAGCCGGGTCCAGTTCCAGAGGCAGAACTAGAATTGGATGTCGAACTGGGGTCTTTCTTATGTCTCTACACCCTCGTTGGAATTACGAATTTTCGTGTCTTATTTCTATACACATTTTTTGTAAACTTTTCTGCTGTTAAAATATGAGAATCAGAATGAACGAGTTTTTTTTATTACGGTTTTATATGTAAATTTTTTATTTTTTTTAAAAACAAAAATGGCGAATATTTTGTTCACTAAAATTGAAGAATGCCAAATCGAATTAAAAATTACTCTAGCTTTAAATACACTCGTATTTTTTTACAGATAAACATTCTTCGAAGAATTTTTTTTCCTTTTTTTTATATAATAATAGCCACAACTCTCTCTGTTTTAATTTATTGATATTCCGAACATATAAATCAAACTTCGCTTGGATGGTCAGTGAAGCCCCTCAGGCATTTGTTTGGCATTTTGATCTAATATGTTGCCTTGAGGAAGCACGGCTTATATTTCAAAAGAATGGAGTTTGCTTTTTATCTAACGATTTTATCCTGAATACTATCTTAAATTCTATCAATTTTTGTTAGTTCTCATATGTAATACTTGTTGCTCACCATCTCAGAAGAACTTTCAGGAAGTACTGTGCAACCTTTAGCTTGAAGATTTTTTTTCTTGTAAAGAAACTTTTAGATTTGCGAAAGAGTCTTTGTGAAATTTTAAGCGTCTTGTCACCTTCGCTGCTGAAGAAATAAATTTTGGTTTGTAGGAGTTTACATGTTTTGGAATTCATATTTTAGTGGAACTCTTGTAACATGGAACTTGCAAATTTATGAAACCTTCGTTTTTGCAACTTTTTGGTATTTTGAACTACATGTCTCTGATGTCTTTGATGTCTTGTTTCTTATCACAAATGACGAGATAATTCTCTATATTTTATTTCTGGTGGTTACACTTACTATTATTTTTTTGGGGTATATCTCATTTTGGCCCTAAGAATGTAGTTTAGGGGTCATGGATAAATCCTTTTAGGACTCTCAGTGCAGCACAATTAGTTTCAGGTGCGTGAATAAAATCTTCCCATGACCTATCATGAAAGACTCGACCTCGAACTTAGTACCAATCTCGCATTTATGTTAGCACGGTTTACATTCAAAAATAGAAGTCATATTTAATAATGCACAACTATTTAATAGATGGAAAAGTGTGACAAAAACTTTCAAATTTTTTCCTTCTAAGGGAAAGTTATTTCTCGTTAGCTCTTGGATGCGCAATTTGACATCCCAAATCCCTAAAAATTTCTGTCAATCCGAATCTACTCATATACCAATATCTATACAGCCCACATAGACATTTTATAAATGCTGTGAATGTTGAGAATAGCCTCCATTATTATCGGAACTAGTTCTCACTTGTATGATGCATGATCTTTGAGAATTGATAAATACAGAGGCATTTCTCTTGATGTTTGAGAATTCTAACGGCATTATTTTCTTTAATCATTCAATTTTTTTTCGAAAGGAAGAGGTTGTTGTTAGCTTTGCAAGCCAGACATTTGAAGTAACTCCATCCATTAAAGGATGTCTCAAATTATAGGATTTATATCCATGATATCTCTCAATGAACTCACGACATCAAAATATATTCTCTATGTGGAGCCTGACATTTCGTGTACTCAATATTATTTATTTAGTAATTTGGAAGGCTACTAAGTAATTTAACAATTCTTTTAAATTCAATAATGGTTTATGTTATCTCAACTGTTTATAAAATAACCTTATTAGTCTCTTTTTGATGTAAACATAAATTCTTTTACATGAAACATAGAATTAGTATGTCAATCGGAATTCGAGAACTCGAAATAATTGAACTATATATGCTGTAGAAGGAGAGAAATTTGAGACTCAACTCGTTTAACATAGCCAGGATTGTGCAGCCGAATCAACAGAAGTAATATATTTCAACCTAAAGAAAAATTAAGAGTTTAACAAAGTAAGAACAAACTTCAAACTATGAGGTGTGCTACAAAACAGGAAATCAGAACATAACAGAAAATCAGAGAATCAGAGCAATAAAAATAAAGAATAGCAAACTAGACAAGAAAAAAAATTGGCGTTAAAACTTGTGCGAGGCTCTTTTGAAAGCTTCTAATATAAAAAGCACAACAGCAAAATATATTGTTGAAAAGCTGAACTGCTGATAACTAAGTAAATCAAATAATATGTTATCACTCCTGGCATATTCTCTGTAATAGAGGCTAACTCCTCTCTCTAACCGAATAACGGTCGTCCGAACTGTATTACACCAGAATTTGAATTTACCTACTCTAGTTCAAGTACAAAGTAAACTCAACCAAAGGACAAAATTATTTATAAGAAAAGAACGAAAATAATCTCTCACCAACTTGAGCAATCCCCTTAAACAAACTTTCACAAGTACACTTCTTAGATCCTCGATGTACTCTTAATCTCGTGAAGTTACAGTAGACAGATTTTTTTTATAGTTATTAACCCGCTCACGGGTAGAGCTCTATTTTTAGAATTAGAGTACAGTTAGAAATGAGATTAATCAGAAGAAATTATACCTTTTTAATCATCAATAATTCAATATTTTCCCATTGCAACTGTACAGTTATTTGAGAAGCTGCCAGAATGTGCTTCTACTGAGTTTCTCAGCTATACATAGTCAGCATGTGCTTCTACTGAGGCATTCTGCTCTGCATAGTCAGCATCTGCTTCTAGAAATTGAGGCACTCAACTCTAGATTTCTATGGAATAAAATTCAATTTCACGGCTCATTAAGAAATTCAGTTGCCGCAACCTCGCACTGATTGTCTGGAATATTTCGTGCATAATTTGAAAGAACTTTTTTTGTGAGAGCGAGTAGCAGCCCAGAAGCTGTTATAATATGTAAATATACTTCTCTTTCTACAGCATTATAGAGAAAACAGTAACATTACGAACTCTTCAAGCAATAGTTTCGAGTTCGTTCCCTAGAAAAGAGCTTTCAAGAGATCTCTCCTTAAATAATGACGATGCCCCCAGGGAGTTGTTAATTAAAATAAGAAAAAAATTTGAATTGAAAATTAGAAAAAAATTTGAATTGAAAATTAGAAAAAAAAATTTTGAATTGAAAATTAGAAAAAATTTGAATTGAAAATTAGAAAAAATATTTGAATTAAAAAGTAGGAAAAAAAAAAAAAATATGAATTGAAAATTAGTAGCTTAAGTTGATAAAAGTATACATCACTTTGGCAAGACAGAAAATTTCGACATTCTGTGCTCTGGAATCTTAGGCTATGGAGTAATTTTGATCCTTTTGCCACAAACATATTTTTCTGGAGAGACATGTTGCACAGAATGCATTCAAACATTGTCTAAATGACTCGAACTACAATCTTGTGACACCACTATTCCACCGACAGGACAATTCTTTGGGAGTCCGTTTTATTACATGGAACATCTTGCTGATGAAATAAACTATAATCTCTTACAACAGGAAACTATATATATATATATATATAATATTATATATATATATATATATATATATATATATATATATATATATATATATATATATATATATATATATATATATATATATATATATATATATATATATATATATATATATATATATATATATATATATTATTAAATGCAAAGATTTTAGATAGATATACGTAAAAATATATATTCATATAACTGATGATTGTGAGACTGCTGGAATGTTATAATTTCACAAGATCTTTTAAGAACTAATGTTTAGAGTTATTTAAATAGATATGTATGTATGTCTGTGTGTTTGTATGTGTGTGTACGTGTGTGTGTGTGTCCTTAATTTAGGCATTCAAACATTTTTTCTCCACCCACACTATCCACCTCACCTTATTTGCCTTTGGTTTTCGGTTGGTTTTATAAATGTTCGTACAATGAAGGAGGGATTGTCTTCAATAATCTTCCGATTTTCAAGGAAAAATATTAAAAGTTTTGGAAATTTAAACTTTAAAATTTATTAATGAAAAAAAAGTACCAAAAAAGTTGCTCCACCGACCGTATAACATCGCTCACTCTCTGTCTTTAATCCTAATAATAAAGGCGAAATAATAAAAAGGAAATTAAAAAAATAAAGAAAAATTATCTCCAATAAAATGCAATCTCATCATCTTGAACTGAACGAAAAGTTCTGAAAATGAAATCTATGACGCCAAAAAAAAAAAAAAAAAAAGTTGAAGAAACCGCGCGTGGAATGTTCTTGTTAAAGAGCTGTTTGCCTGTACATTCTATGTGGGTTTTCATGTACGCCTTCATTGTGTACG
Organism: Armadillidium nasatum; assembly: GCA_009176605.1. Classification (NCBI taxonomy): domain Eukaryota; kingdom Metazoa; phylum Arthropoda; class Malacostraca; order Isopoda; family Armadillidiidae; genus Armadillidium; species Armadillidium nasatum. The sequence continues at coordinate 107,782 of SEYY01018374.1, forward strand.
CTTTTATGTACAAGTAGGCGTAATAACACATAACCAAAGGGTACATACAGTCTGTATCGCTTTTTATAATCCCAGGTAGTGGCTTGTCGGCCCTGCAGTGCTTTAATTAACGCAATTTTAACATCTGAGCTTACTACTACTACTACTACTACTACTACTACTACTACTACTACTACTACTACTACTACTAATAATAATAATAATAATAATAATAATAATAATAATAATAATAATAATAATAAAGTTTGTAGAAACGTTTAATAATTCATACATGAAAATCGTGCTAAATTTTAAATGGCTACCAAAAATATTTGCACATAGCATTCGCCCGTGAACGTACGCACATGATCAGAAAGCCGTACATACGTACACACATTTCTATATAACGATTATTTCTTGGCTTGTTGCTAGGTTGCGAGCAGTTCTACCTCCATAGTATAACATTCTTTTTATTATAGTTAAAATGAATTTTGCGGGGTAGTGTTGATCTTATCAGAATAACTTTCCTTCATATATATATATATATATATATATATATATATATATATATATATATATATATATATTATATATATATATATATATATATATATATATATATATATATATATATATATATATATATATATATATATATTTCATTTTTTTTATTTATATAAGTTTCCCCCCAAAAATATAGTTTTTTCTTCATTTAAAAAAAATGATTGTTCTTTTTTAAAAAAAAAAAAAATTAAAAAAAAAAAAAAAACTACTATTATTATTATTATTATTATTATTATTATTATTATTATTATTATTATTATTATTATTATTATTATTATTATTATTATTATTATTATTATTATTATTATTATTATTATTTTATTTTCATTTTATTATTATTATTATTGCTGTACAGCTGACAAGAGAATGCAAAAATGAGCAAGTAATTTTCGCATGAATTGAGAGAGAGAGAGAGAGAGAGAGAGAGAGAGAGAGAGAGAGAGAGAGAGAGAGAGAGAGAGAGAGAGAGAGAGAGAGAGAGAGAGAGAGAGAGAGAGAGAGAGAGAGAGAGGAGAGAGAGAGAGAGAGAGAGAGAGAGAGAGAGAGAGAGAGAGAGAGAGAGAGAGAGAGAGAGAGAGAGAGAGAGAGAGAGAGAGAGAGAGAGAGAGAGAGAGAGAGAGAGAGAGAGAGAGAGAGAGAGAGAGAGAGAGAGAGAGAGAGAGAGAGAGAGAAGAGAGAGAGAGAGAGAGAGAGAGAGAGAGAGAGAGAGAGAGAGAGAGAGAGAGAGAGAGAGAGAGAGAGAGAGAGAGAGAGAGAGAGAGAGAGAGAGAGAGAGAGAGAGAGAGAGAGAGAGAAGAGAGAGAGAGAGAGAGAGAGAGAATTTACTTTTAAATAGCACGAAAAATATTGCCAAAAGAACAAATTTTGAGGAAATATACCTAAAAAATTAACTAAAAAGAAATTTTGAAATGAACAAAGTAGAATTAAAGAAAAGAAATTAAAATTGATAACTGAAAAAGCTAAAATATGCTAAAATGACGATGTTTTATAGCTAAAAATGAGGAACAACAGGAGTAGATCTTTTTGATTGTTTACTCCCTATTCAACTAACTACAATATTCGTGACCTTCTACCAACTATCCCCTGTGAACCCTCCCACTTCACCCCTTACCCTCATCTTATACGCAAATACCCCCTCCCCCTATTACCCCAAATAACGAAGGAGAATATATTTTTTTCTGGCATTTGGCATTCATAATAATATTTAAGGGCACCTTTTGGGATGTCGGCGAGGAGGAGGAGCTGGAGGAGAAGGAGGAGGAGAGAGGAGGAGGAGGAGGAGGAGGAGGAGGAGGAGGATGTAAACGAAATAAATAAATAAAAAGTTAGGGAAGGCGAGGTTATTCTTAAAGTTATTATATAACAGAGATTGGGTTACAGTCATAACTTCGTAGATTTATATACTATTTGCACGAACGAATACGCATAACTACCAGCGTATATAATATATATATATATATATATATATATATATATATATATATATATATATATATATATATATATATATATATATATATATATATATATATATATATATTATATATATATATATATATATATATATATATATATATATATATATATTATATTTTAATTTTTTTGATTTTCCCGAGGTATATGAAATTTTGAAATGATGAACTGTTGTGATGAAAAGAGAGAAAAAAAAATTAGAA